>PVJH01000699.1:138899-274596 GCA_004026705.1 Nesogale talazaci | reverse complement strand
TCTGAGATAAAGCTGAGCTCGGGCTACAGTTCGCGGGAGGAAGAGGGGGAGGGGACGGAGGAGAGGGCCGTAGCCTTGGGGGAGGCTCCAAATTTCTCCATCCTCTTTAGCCTTTGGGCCTCCCCTTTTTAGCAGGGGGCTGGCGGGAGACAGCCCAGACAGGATGCCTGTGCGCTCACTCTCGCGCAAATACGGCCGGAGGAGTCCTTTTCCTCGGGCATTTTCCGAGGAAGTCTGGAGCAATTAGGCTCAGTCCGGGGAGAGCGAGCTGGAGAGCGGGCCGCGCAGCTCGCGTGTCTCGTAAGGAGGGAGGGAGGGGGCGGCCGGCCGGCCGGCCGGCGGCGACCCGACCCCGGCCGCCACCATGGGCTTCGAGCTAGACCGCTTCGACGGCGATGTGGACCCGGATCTTAAGTGTGCGCTGTGCCACAAAGTCCTGGAGGATCCGCTGACCACGCCGTGCGGCCACGTCTTCTGCGCCGGCTGCGTGCTGCCCTGGGTGGTGCAGGAGGGCAGCTGTCCGGCAGGCTGCCGCGGTCGCCTGTCGGCCAAGGAACTCAACCACGTCCTGCCGCTCAAGCGCCTCATCCTCAAGCTGGACATCAAGTGCGCACACGCGGCGCGCGGCTGCGGCCGGGTGGTCAAGCTGCAGCAGCTGCCGGAGCACGCCGAGCGCTGCGACTTCGCGCCCACCCGCTGCCGCCACCCGGGCTGCGGCCAGGTGCTGCTGCGGCGCGACGTGGAGACGCATATGCGCGACGCGTGCGACGCGCGGCCTGTGGGCCGCTGCCAGGAGGGTTGCGGGCTGCCCCTGACGCACGGCGAGCAGCGCGCGGGCGGCCACTGCTGCGCGCGGGCTCTGCGGGCGCACAACGGCGCCTTGCAGGCCCGCCTTGGCGCCCTGCACAAGGCGCTCAAAAAGGAGGCGCTGCGCGCGGGCAAGCGCGAAAAGTCGCTAGTGGCGCAGCTGGCCGCGACACAGCTGGAGTTACAGATGACAGCGTTGCGCTACCAGAAGAAGTTCACCGAGTACAGCTCGCGTCTGGACTCGCTCAGCCGCTGCGTGGCCGCGCCACTCGGTGGCAAGGTAGGCGCCCGCTGCTCACCCCAAACCCTAGCTAGGCAGCCTGCCCCAGTCTTTTCCATTTCCGCACAGGGCTGTCAGGAGCACCCCAGGAGCCTCCCTGCGTCCCTCTTCTTGCCAGCCGCATTAACCAGGACCAGAAACCATGTGGGCCTGCAGTTGTGATCCTCAGAGACGTTATGGTCACACAGAGTGAAGTATAGAGGCAGAACTCTCTCAGGGTTTTCGCAAAAAGCATAAAAGTATCTACAACCGAGTGTGGTATAAGAATGGAGTGCTGCTCCAAAGTCAGATCTGTATTCATAGGTGGTTTTTGTTTTGGTATGTTTCCTGTTTTTTGGTTGGGAGGGCTTTTTTTTTTTTTTTTTTTTTTAAATTTTCTGCCCAGAGCAACTGCTTGATATTGGGAAGTTTGCTTAACTTCTGCTGGGAGATGGGATATGCAGGGACAACTATACTGGCACATCGCTGAGATTTCAGAAAGGATAAAGGGCCCTCCACAACTGATGTGGAGTACATTTAGAAGGATTCCAGAAGAGAGAGGCCTCTGGAGGTAAAAGCTCATGTAGGCTTTTGCTGCCTACAAACTAGGTCACCTTGAGCAAGCTGCTTAACCTCTCTCAAGTTGGAAACTGTGGGCTCTAGAGACATGACCCATGGGGAAACACACCTCACATCTTGCAGGGTATTCATTCAGGCCTTCGAGAGAGATTTAAAGCTCTCCACCAAGTTTGTGGTAGTAATCAAGAATGAGGCCACCAGACTGAGAACTGTTTAAATCTGAGCTGTTAATCAGCCAAGTGACTTTGGTACAATCCATCACGGAAGTGCCCAGTTTCTCTAAATGTAGACTACGTGGTTTGTCAGAATCCAAGGACTTGTCAATGTGCATGGTCAGAGTAAATGCTCAGGTGTTACCTTGCAGTTCCTGTTAAGGTCTCCCACTGGAGCCCCTTGCCTGCCCTGGTCCAGAGTGGTAATTATAACTGCCACACTAGCCACTGCATACTTTACTGCAGGCACTGTGCTAAGCACTTCCTCTTGGGCTCCTTTCTGATCAAGTAAGATAGCTTGTACCCAGGGTCACAAAGCTTTAGATGCCAGAGCTGGGATTTGAACCTGTGTGTGACTGTCTCTACAGCCCAGCCTTTTAGCTACGGTTGTGTTGGGTGTGTAACCACAAGCACCATTTATTGAGTGTCTGTTGTGTGCCAGCAATGGCTGTGAGCACTTGACATATATTATCTGTTTAATCTTTTGAGCTGAGAAAACAGGCTTAGGAAGGTTGTATATTCAGCCCCAAATCAAGCAGAGGTAGGATTCAGGATCCCGGGTCAGTTTTAGGACACCCAAACTTAAGGCAAGGAGAAAAGCTGGGGCTGTCTACTGTTCCTATAAAGCGTTACAGTCTTGGAGACTCACAGGGGCCTTTCTTCTCTGTCCTCTGGGGTCTCTGTGAGTCAGATTTGACTTCATAGCAGTGAGTTGAACTGGAAACTGCACTGCAGATTTGGGGCTGGATAATTCTGTATTGAGGGACTTAGGTGGCATCAGGAATGGTTTAGCAGTATCCGTAATCTCTATCCAGTAAGTGCTAGTAGTTAACCCTTCATCCAACCACCCAAGTTGTGACAATATCAAACTTGTCTCCAGACATTGCTAAGTGTCGGGGGTAGGGGAGTGGTGTAAAAGTTGTGAAACATTGGTTTCTTTGAAAATGTAGCACATTTTCAACAAATGGGTATTTATATATCTCTGGGGATGTAGGTGTGGGCCATGTGGGCATGGGCCATTCGGGCACCCCTCTGTGGTTGCCTTGTCCCAGTTGGCATGGTCAGAAGGGATATATTTGTTTAAGCTTTTAAGAGGCCTGTGTCAGTTTTGCTTTGCTCCTCCCTGCCCTTTCCCATCCCCCTACCTCTTATGAGCACACCAGACCCAGCAAGTTTTCAGACTCAGTCCCTCTCCTGGCCCCCAGCCTGTCTGTCAGCTGCAGCCTCAGCAGCTGGGCGTAGGGCAAATATTTACAGCTCACCCAGGACTGCACAGACTCACAAAAACCGGGTGTGAGTAGTGTGAGTAGGCAAGTCACTGAAAACATAGGGCCCAGTTTTGGCTTTCAGGAGGTGCCAGATTTGGGGCAAAGGAGTTAGTGATGTTCTCATTTATGCTGTCCTCTGTATGTCCTACGGAGTTTTCAGAGATGCTTGTTTATAAATAAACCATCCACTCCCCCAGAGTTTATGCAGCATTCTTTGTTAAGCTGGTTTATTATTTCTTCTTGCCTTTCTGTTTTCATTTTGGAGGGTTAAGGTAAACTCTCAAAATAAAAAATGTGATACTTGAATCAAAACTGGATGTTTTTGAAACTGTATTGGGTGGGATAATCAGAGATATTAAGTTAAGGGACAAGATGTTGCTTTTTGAACCTACAGAGAAAGTTTTGTTGGGGGTAGAAATCCTGCTTGAGACGTTATGGACCTCAAGTGCTAGCCTCCAGTATGTTCAAGCAGGACCTGGCCAGAATGGTTTCTCTGGCCTCAGCCCCTGAATGGCTTCCCTGAGGGCATTAGTAAAACTTGCTTTTCTTCCAAAAGTTAACTCTCTGTGGTCTTTCCTGTGTCAGCCAGAAAGTCCCATCCCACTGAAAGCTGTTTCAAATTTTGCTTATTTCCTTGGCAGACTCTCTGCTCCCACTTATTCTCTTCTGAAAAGCAAAAGGATTTATATCTTGAAAACTCATGTACAACACTTGTATTTTTTTTTAAAATAAGGCCCCAACGTTTACTTCTGTGTTACAAGCTGAATTAGAAGAGATAAGATTTTAGATACCAGCATTTCAAGTCTTAGAACTCATTCCATTAGATAATCTTGCATTATTCAAATGATCTAAAGTTTTTGTTTTGTTTTTTATCACCCGCTGAGCACCCAGAGTATACCAAAGCTTTGCCTACAGGTGAGCTAGCTCAGGGCTTCTCATTCTTCCATGAAAGAGGCATCACGTGGATCCTAGAGAGGGTGTTCAGACACTGAGTGCACCTTCCTCAAGAGGAGTCCCATGAAGCCCTACTGGTGAAATGGGTTATATGTTCAGCTTTTAACTGCACATTGGTGGTTCAAACCCAGCAACTGCTCCAGGGGAGAAAATGGAATTGTCTGTTCTGGTAAAGATTCATAGCTTTGGGAACTCTGTCAGTATGACGGATGTATTGTCAGTATACTCTGTCAGTATGACAGATGGCAATGTATTTGCAGCTTTTTTGGGGGGGATTGTCTCTGGGTGCTGTAAATTATTAGTATGCTCAGGTGTGAACTATGATGCTGGAAGTTTTAGTTCTCCTAGAGTAAAGTGACCAGAGGTGCTACTTTTTAACAATTTAACAATGTCCCGCGGTGTTTTAAAATTAAAATAAATATATTACAATACTATTTTTGCATTCTATGAAAATTTTTGTTTCTCCATATAGACCAAATTTTTCATCAAGAACCTCCACCCCCACACCCACTTAAAATCTGGTGTCCCACTTAAAATCTGGTCAGTTTACCCTAGAGACACTTTGGAAGAAAGACCTGATGGTCCATATCTGAAAATAACATTGTGGTCCTCCTGTGGTACACGTGAGGTGCCATGAATCGGGCCCAGTTCCTTGGCAATGGTAATTCCAAGAGAATCTGCTCCCATAAAGCCCTATGGAGCCTGCAGTTCGGCCTTTCAAACAAGCTCCCAGCTGCTGTTGATCTGTCGATTGAATCGATTGAATCTTATGCAACAGCTGAATGAGACAAAGTATTTAGGATCTAATGTAAACCCAAATCAAACATGGATTTGTCTCATCCACACACTTGATTCTACTCATCATTGTCAAAAGAAACATTCTTTTTTTTTTTTTTGCATCACTGCCCTCTGGTGGTCGTGGGAGCTACCCAGTGCTTGCTGGATTTGAACCACCAATCCCGAGGGCTGCAGTCCTGCCCTCAACCACTTACGCCACCGGGCCTCAGCCCAAAAGAAACATTCTTAAAAGCTTTAAGAGAGGCTGGAGTGAAGTTCTGAAACATAGAGTGACTAGCAATTAAAACAGTGTTTCCCAAATTGAGGAACAATTCAGGGGACTAAAAGCAGATACCTACACTTTATCCTGGAGTATGAGCTAGAGTACCACTGTTTTTAGTTGCCGAAGGGCTGTTGAGTAATTTTTTTTTTTCCTGAAAAGGGGCCTATGAGCCAAATTCGGAAACCTGTGAGTTAGGGAATATGTGCCTGGGGTCTAGAAAAGTATTTTATTGGCTGTCTAGCTGCAGCTTAGCTACTACAGAGAGGGCAATGCTACACTTGAGTGTGTTAGAGTCCCCCTCCAGCTTGCCTCCCATCATTGACTTCTACCATATTCTAAGAGCAAAAACAATGTGGAATAGGAACTGTGCTATTTTTTTGGAAAGGAAAAGTTTCCAAGCATAACTTGTCTTTGAACTGCTGAGAGACTTGAAACTCATCCTTTGTCGTCACTAGTCAGGACATGTCATAATCTTTGAGTTCTGTTCTCAACCCCACATCGAGTCTAGTACTTGTGAAGTGCTATGGGATCAGTGCCAACACACAACATCCTTGTATACCACAAAGCACAACCCTGCCACATCCTGCGCCATCCTCGCAATCAGTGCTGTGTTTGAGCTCACTTACTAGCCACTGTGTCATTCCATCGCATTCAGGGTCTTTCTCTTTTTGTCGAGGGACTGATCTCATCTGTTTACATGTCCAAAGTACATGAGAGAAAGTCTCACCATTCTCTTTGCTTAGGGCCATTCTGCTTTTTACAACAGATTTGTTTGTTCTTGTGGCAGTCCATGGTACTTTAAATATTCTTCAATACTGCATCAATTCAAATGCATCCATTCTTCAGAGCTTTTTCTTAATTGTATAGTTTTTACACCTCTTTGACATGACTAAAAATACCATGTCTTGTGTCATGAGTGTTTTGGCCCTCAAAGTTGTGCTTTGTAACACTGTAAAGAGGTCTTTTACAGCAGACTTGCCCAATGTAATTCATTGATTGATTTCCTGACTGCTTTCATGGAACTGTCTTTCCAAGGATCCTTCATCAAGTAATCTTTCTCTCCTTCCCATTCCAGTTCATAGGGTACTACCTCCAGGAAGTCCTCTCTGACCTATGGGCACCTCTGGTTCCCTGATTTTGTGGCATCTAGCAGAGCTCCAGTTACATAATTATTTACTTTCTGTCTCTTTAGTAGGGACCACATACAACTGTCCTATTCAGGGCAGAGTCCCTGGCACTAGATAACATTGTTGTGCATTCCCCGAGCTCTTGGTGGGTGTTCACTGGACGAATCAATACTCCAAAGGACTATCTTGCGCGCTATCAACAGGGTTCAGACCCCTAACCCAAAAGCATGACCCCCAAGTTAACACAATTGTTAAAAAAAATTGTTTCCAGCTTGTTGGGAGGCATTGTTTTCATTCAACTACATCCATTCAGATCAAGTCGTATACAATCCCAAATTCCAGAAAAAATTTCAGCTATTTCAGAACTCTTGTAGATAAATGAATTTAATAGATGATTGCATCAAGAGGTTTTCAAGATATCTAAACACCTTGAAATATATCTGTCAGTTCGCTGACCATTCCGTGTGATGTCTGCTTCTGAAAGGTGTTTGCAGATAACTGCTACAGTGCCTCATGGAAGAGCCCTATTCTACAAGGAAAGTACAGGTGGCCTCATCCTCTTCCAGTGGTTTATAAAGCAAATTTGGATCTGGCGTATGAATATGCTTCTCCGTTCCATTGGATCAGATATTTGCAACTAGACAGTTTGCTTTGGGGAGCTGCTATAATTTTATCTGTAGTGGCTTGTTCTATGTTCAGAAATTATGGTGGCCTGACTGCAAAACTAAAGGATGAGTAAGAATCTATGAGGCTGGATTGTAGACCAAGGGACCAGAGGGATATGTTCACAGAGTAAACTGGATGCCATGTCCTGTAGATATTTATGTGTATGCATTCGCTTCTCCTCTGATGGACTGGGCAGACCTCTCTCTGTCTATCTCTCTCTCTCTCTCTCTCTCTCTGTGTGTGTGTGTGTGTGTGTGGTCGATAATGGAGATTATAAAGCAAAGATAGGACAGGTGTGTTCTTCTCAGTCAGTGTCTGATGTTTCAAATAGGCTTCCCGGGCATTGCCTTCCATTTCTCCATGGACCTGCTGACCCCTGCAGAGGTATAAATGTGGGTGGTATTCTATGGCTTTATTTCATCTTTGGAAAGAACCTGCTCTGTGTTACTGATACATGATCTTTCATGTCATGAATGAAAGAGGAGCAGGAGGTTTAACAACTTGCCCACCATCCTTCTTTGACAAATTTTGGGTTGCCTGTTTGATTTTGGTTCACTGTGATGAAATGTGTTCATTCTTAGCTTTAATTTCCATTTTCATAGTCTGTTGGAGAGCATATTGAAGTAAAACAAAATAGATCTATGCTATAAAGAAGACTTAGTCAAAATAGTAAAGAGGAAGTAAAGAAATATGTGTGTGTCTTGAATGAAATGTTGGCTTATCTCTTTAATTTTCAGCCTAGTAATTTAAAAACTTTATTCAAACCAGACATTTCACTGTCATCAAGACCCTCTAGGATAGAGAACCACCCCTGTGAGTTTCTGAGACTAACCCTTTGGGAGAGTAGAAAGCCCTATCTTTTGCTCAAAAAGGTATGCACTAGCCGGGACTAAACAAGCCCCTTCCAAAATATGGACTTCAGTTTCTTGTATTTTTACATTCCAAGCCAGGCACAGTACTAAGAAATACACAGTGCTAAGAACTGGACCTGCTTTAACCCATGGAAACAAGCAGACACCCCCTTGTGCCATGGAAACATGAGCCATAGTCTTCTTTGCTCACTCAAACTCTCTAGCTATGGGTTAACAGCTGTCCCTACATGACTAATAGTGTTCTAATAAACCTGTTTCAATAAGGGGGTAGGGGAGTGGTGGAACATCATGATTACACTTATAAAGAAAATAACTAACAGATGGGCTCAGCTTCCAATGCTCTCATCCATTCTGAATGTATATTCCAGGGGAACTTACCCTATGGAAAAAAGGGGTAGTAGAACCTGCACATGAGAGGGCCCCTTCCCTACTCTGCAAAGGAGGGTGGGTGAGCTTTCCCCTGGAAGTAGGAAATGGATGTGCAAAGAACAAATGTGTCCTGTGTCCCAGAAGTTGTCACCAGCATTTTGCCAAGATTTGTTTTGAGGAGTCCATGCCGTTGCTGCACATCTTTGGCATGTTGCTTCCTGTGGGAGCAAGCCTGAGGGCAGTGGGAAGGCACCAGGCAAATCTGAATGGATCTGATAGGTTATATGTTCAATGCTCAGGTCCTGGAGTTGGCAAACCGTGCTCCACGCCCTCCCTGTAGCCCATTGTTGAGGGATTGTGGGGAGATCATCTACTACTACTCTCTGTATGCCATAGAAGGGTTGTCTTTAGGAACCCTGGTGGTATAGTGGGCAACACACCGGGCTGCTAATCGCAAAGTCAGTAGTTTGAAACACCAGATTGTCTGCAGGAGAAAGATGGGGATTTCTCCTCCCATGAAGAATTACAGCCTCAGAGACCCACAGAGGGAACTCTAACCTTGTTCTCTAGGGTCTCCACAAGTCACAAACAACTTGATGGCGATGAGTTTTTGAGTTTAATAGGGTTCTTTTTAGGGTTCAAAGATATTAAGTATGTATAGCATAAGATATAACGGGTATTTATTGAATATCTGTTGTATGACTTGATAGGAGAGACATTGACAGTTTTAGCTCTTGTTCAAATAAATGACTGATGGGACATTAGAAATTTGAAGCTGTGGTTGTGTCGAAGGAAAGTGATTTTTATTCCAAGACTCACCAACTTTTCACAGCCTGTGCATGACCTTCTCCTAGATTTCTACCCTCTCGTTTGCTTTTTTGTTGTTGTTGATGATGGTGGGAAAGTTTGAAAGACTACCGAAGGTCAGTTTCACTGCTTCTAGGTAGCAACTCTGGGATAATAGATAAAGGTGGAGATTAAAGTTTGTAACTTACCCCAGGGATCTGTGACTGCATTCTGTGTGTTTATATTTGTGCCCCCAAGGAGCAAAACTAATGAAAGATTGGCCACAGAAAACTTCTCAAGTACCTACCATTGAATGTATGGGACATGGGGAAAAATGCACATTTAAGTTATTCTGGATTTAAATATATCAGTGCATTGAAATATGTGAAAGGACTGAAAATGTTCACTCTAGTATCATCAGATCTTTCAATGTCTTGTTCGGTCCTTGGAGAACTATTCTGTGGGTAGCATCGCAGAACCCAGTCTACTCCAGTTCTTCAGGTTCGCTGCACCTAGCTCTCTTCAGGCTCTCTAGACCTGTTTGGGGGGTAGCTACATCTTTCTGTGACTTCTGCTTTTTCATCCACTTTCCATTTCTTTTCGAGCATCAGCTCAGTGACTCCTCTGCCTTAGTCTTGAACAGTTTACTATTCTTTTCTTCAAATAATCCCTTCCTCTGAGTAGGAGTTCAAATTTAAAGAAGCTGCAATTTTACTAATAGCAAACCTGGGACTACAAAGAAGACAACCACATCTGAGTGCAGGGACTGAAGATGTCCTCATTTCCTTAGCAGAGAACTTCTGGCAGCAGTTCTTCCTCCTGCCCAGCCAGCCCTGCACATCTTTGCTTAGAGGAAACCCATGGGACCTTTCTTGTTACTAATCAACAGTCAGAGTTGTTTCTCAGCTGGGTAAGTCTCAGAGTTCTGCATAATCGGAGGTTGAAAGGTGTCGTGTCACCCCTAATACACAGAGAAGTGGTCAGTCAGATTTCTCCAAGTCTTCTGGGCTGCGTGCCAGAGTTGCCAGTGCTCGCCTGTGAGTGAGTCCCACAGCAGGATGCTCAATGAACTCCATTGTCATTGGATGAAAGGCGTTACTAGAAGGAACCCACATGGACAGTGCTATTGGATGGATGTTGAGAGCCATCACATTAGTTTGGAGATGGCACACAGCTAAACTTCTGAGGCAGACTTGCTGGGAACTAAACAGCAATAGAGTAATGCTACAATGACAGTGTGCTTCAGCATCAGACACAAATTCACATTCTTGTATATTTACTATAAATAATCAACATAGGTACTTCTTGGACAGTGAATGTGCATTGTAGTTTTGCTTTTCACTGTGGGTCCGCCCACCCATATAATTTCTGCTCAATTATACCTTGAGATGAAGATAGAGCAGATATTTCAGGTAATTTACCATTGGTTATAGATTCCAGTATGATGGCCAAGACTAATTTAACAGGGGCAAATCAAATCTAATCACAATGGGATTAGAGACTGCTTGGTTCCCACGATTAGCTGGGAATCAGACAGTTGGAGCCCATATGGTTGTCATCAGTTAATTTTTAGAAGTAGTTCACCAAGATCTACTTATCTTAGTTTCATCTTATCTTAGTTTGGAAGTGCCTCTAAAATCTGTTCAGCATTGTAGCAATACACAATACTTCACTCATGGGCAGGTGCTGGCTGTAGATGAGGTGCATCAGCTGGGAATTGAACTCAGGTCTCCTTAATGGAAAGTGAGAGTTCTACCACTGAACTGATACCCACCTAATCAACTATTTCCCCTTCTAAATGTCGAGTTTCTGTTTCTGCTTGCGATTCTGCTTGGTTGGTGGGCTTTATTTAGGTCCAGGTGCCCACATTCCCTTTAACGTGGTGAATGTAGCTGTGTTCCTCCCACGCTTAAAGACTTCAGGGTCTCCCAAAGTGCCTCTACATGGCACTAGAAGCTCAACTACATTTCTCAATTGGATGCTGAGGTTCCCAGTGGAGCTTCTTGCCCACAGCCAAGGAGGCAGTAGATATTGTTGGACTCCCCAAATTTCCAGAGTCTGCCTCCTCCACCAAACTCTTTGTTAGGGTACCTCAGTCTCTGGGGGTCTGGCTACAGAAAGGCAGCGGCACCTACCTCCTGGGAAGAGTACTCGGAAAGGGGGCAGCTGTAAACAAAGCTGCCCTGTCATCTCCATTTTTGTTGGTGTTTTTATTCCCACCATTTTTCATTTTTCAATCCACTAATTATTAATGTATGAGCTAGGGGGGAGACTTAGTAGCATAGTGGTTATGCAATTGACTGCCAACCACAAAGTCAGCAGTTGAAAAACACCAGCTGCTCCAAGGGAGAAAGGTGAGGCTTTCTATTTTCATAAAGAGTTACAGTCTCGGAAACCCACAGGGGCCATTCCACCCTGTTTGCCAGGAGTTGGAATAGACTCGACAGCCATAAGTTTGTGTTAGTTTTTGAAACTGATGTAAGTTTACTGGACCCAGATCCATGACCCTTTTAAATGCTTAAGTATTAACACTGAAATACCTTCCAACTATTATCTGTCTTCTGCCTCACTGTCACCCTATGAAGTGAGAAAGCACTCTTATTATTCCCATTCTGTGAAGGAGAGAACTCACAGAGCCCAAGACTTTTTACTGACATGTTTGGAGCATAAAAGATATCTCATGATTCACACTTTGGGGTGTGGTAGATATTCTTAATCTTCACACCATTATTTTATAATAAAAAGTATCAATGAAATAGTTTGAAAAAGACTCTAATCTTGCATGGCGTCTTAAAGCAAAAGTGGGACCATCTCAGGTAGAATAATGTGCACCTGAATGTTGGCCACATAGGGGTCTAATCCTACTCACCCCTCTTCACAGTTGGGTCATCTTGAGCAAGGTATGTGTCTCTGTTTATACAGTGCCTGCTTCAGAGGTTAATTTGTGCAGGCTTGTTATGATGTGAATAACTGGGTTAAACATGAAGTGTTTCACACAGTGTGTGACGGTGACAGCAGAACCCTTTCTCTCTTTCTATATCAGACCAAAGTGTAGGTGATGGGAAACTACTTGCCCAGACAAATATTGGTTATTTTACTACTGCTAACATTATGTCTGTGAAGAGTTTGGAAGGTAGCTTTGATGAACACTTGTCCTTGCCTCAGTTGGTATAATGTACTTTATTATTGTTGTTGTTAGTTGCTGTCAAGTCAGTTCTGATTCATATGGCCTTATGGATAATAGAATGAAACATGTTTAATCCTGGGACATGGTCACCATTGTTACTATGTTCGAAAGCCCTTCTTGCAGCTACTGTGTCGGTCCATCTCATCAAGGGTTTTCTTCTCTTTCACTTCTCCTTTACTTGGCCAAGCATGATATCCTTTTTTCAGGGACTATTCTCTCCTGGCAACATGTCCAACGTGTGATAGACTAAGTCTTGCCATATTTTTCTCTAAGGAACATTCTGATAGTACTTATTTCAAGACAGATCTGTTTCTTCTTCTGGAAGTCCATGGGATTTTCAATATTCTTCACCATACACTATGCACTATACTTCAATATACACTATAGTGTAATGCATCAATTCTTTAGTCTTCCTTATTCAATGCCCACATTTCACACACACATATGAGGCAATTGAAAGAACAATGGCTTGGGTCAAACAATGTTATCAAATTAACATTCTTGCTTTTCAACACTGTAAAGAGGTCTTGTGCAGCATATTTGTCTGATACAATGTGTCTTGTGAGACTTTGTCCTTTGATCTCCTAACGTGACTTCCATGTACATCCATTGTGGATACAAGCCAAATGGACTTCACTCTGTTTATAATGATAATTTAATGGCAGAGCAGAAGTTAGTATTATTTTAAACTTGTGTGATGTTTAGTGTTTAAAATCTCTTTTAACTTTTTTTTCAAAACATTAGAAATTAAATTGAGTTCCGAATGAACTCAGCATCAATGTTTTGGGGTGGGGGGTGGGACTGGGGATAGGGGCGCCTTTAAGTTAAGGTTGTTGGGTGGGAGAAGGGTAGAAGAAAGGTAAAAGCAAATGCAAAACTGACGGTGTCAGAGACTAGGAAAAGATCTTTGGGAATTAGGTAGCACAGGGAAAGGGATTCAGTCAAACAGAGCTATCTTCTTTTATTTCCACCTAACTTCAGCATCCTGTGTTGAATTTTCCACATGCTGATTTACGATTGTAAATAATCTTCAAATAGGCTATGCCACCTACAACCAGGACAACTCACCCTTCTTGGACAACTGACTAGCTAAGAATACTAGCAGTAACTATGGACACCCCCATCTCTTCTCGATGCCCAGTCAGGAAGGCATAGAGAGGCAACTCCACCATTCCTAATGTGGCTTAACTGCAAACTGATCATCTGCTGAGGAAGATAGCTTTTCAAGCCATATGTCTGAGACTAGGATTGTACATAGATTGCTTCATCACCTTAGACTAGGTCTCTTAGAGATAAGCAAGCAACAGTTTGGGAGTTTGTTCTAACACTGGCCATCTATTTAAGAATGCTTTGAATTGAGTTTTTGTTTTTTTTTAATCTAGCAAAGCAATTGAACCATGTATTGTGAAACTTTGGTTTCAATCATTTGGGCCGAAGCCTACATGGAATGCTCATCCATTTCTGACGTAAAAAAAAAGCAGTGTTGAAGAGTAATTAAGATCTGAGTTGGAGAGCATGGTTCTCGGCTCTATTTTTTAGTAGTTCCTCAAATTCACAATTTTGGTTTTAGAAACCACTCCTAAGTCCATCCATCTGTATGATGAGGCTCATTAATCAGACCAATTTATATATTTTTGATAATTAGCAAAGAAATAAAATGCTTCAATGCTTAGCATAATCTCTGGCATATAGTAATCAGCAGATGTTAGTAGTTTGCGTTGATCCTATAGTGTAATATAGTACAAGATCTTTCTTCTTGCCTGTCGCCCTCTCATTTTTTGTTTTGTTTGGAATGTTTATCATAAAGTAGATGTGAAAGCAGTCTTTTTAATCATTTGATTGTGCTTTCTCCTTTGTGCATCATTTGAGATCATCAAATCAATGCCATCTGCCTTGCATTACTGTGTGACTGCTGCAGTTTCCGGCATTGATTAGTTATGAAAACCAGACACATGTGCCAACTTGCTCCCATTTTTGTGCATCTCTAACATCCATATCTTCTGAGATAGCAGAGAGAGCCTTTGTATGTGATAGGTAAGGGACTTAGCTGCTTACCGAAAGATTGGCATTCCAAACTCACCCACCGTGATTTAGATTCCACTGGATGACACTGAGTTGATTTGGTTAGGGGGGAGTTGGAATTAACTCAGTAGCAAAAGGGCATCCTTTTATTTTAAGATATAAGAGCAAGAAATGGGCTGATCAATGAGATCATTTTCAAGGCAGAGAGGTGCATACTCTATCAGCTTCCGAACCACCATGTTTTCACGTCAAAACTCTTAAGTTGATTCTGGTTTTTCATTCTGTTGAAGCTGTTGAAGTGAATGTTACCACATGTGAACTGGTTTGAACCCGAATTAGTTGGTTGTAAACATTGGTCATATTGAAAGTTGCCTTTGAGCATGCAGCTATTTACTGACAAGTTAAAAAATATCAAGAAAATCGACTGTCATGAAAGTGTTTGGCCTTCTTTTTGTTATGTACAATAGCTTGATGCAGGCAACTGATTCTCTTGCATATTAAAATGTTATCCTTTTTATATGGAGTGAATGATCTTTTAAAAAGTGAAGGTTTTGATGGGTGGCTCCTATAGGGCACTCTGTTCTTTCTTCAGAAAGCAAAGGTCTCTTTCTATTGGTAAGTGGTCATTTTTCTACTTCTACAGAGATTTGGAAATTTGTACTTAGGCTTACCTGAAATTTTGGCAAGTATCCTGAATCCTGCTGTAGACTGATCCCAAGAAAGACTTGTGACACTAAGATCTTTCAGCATGGATATAATTTATACACAGTGAAGCCCCCTAGAGTTGGTTTGCATTTGTTATTTATTGTGGTTAAATATATATGACCCAGACTTTCTCATTTTGACCATTTTTACATGTGATATTAGTGGTGTTCATTACTGCATCGCTGTGTTGTGCCGCCATCATGACCTTCCCCAAAGTTTCCCTACACTTCCTATGGAAACATATCAGCCTTGTACCAGTGCTGGCCTCACCCTTTAACCCTGACCCCAGCCACTGGTCATCACTAAGGAGACCTTGTCTCTCCCTAAATATTTGCCTGGTCCAGATATATTTCATAGAAGTGTGGTCCTACACTCTTTGTCCTATAGTGACTAATTTAGTACGATATTTCAAAGTTTCATCACTGTCATGGGATGTACCAAGACTTCATTTCTCTTTATGAAGGTAATAAGATTCCATTGTCTGAATAGACCATTTCTTGTTTACCAACTTATTTTGCTTTGGACACCTTAGTAGGTCCCCCCCACTTTTTTGTTGCTATTGTAAATAATGCTGCAGTGAGCATCGGTTGTAGGAGTATTTGTTTGAATCTCTGCTTTTTTGTGTCTTTTCGAATATACCTAAGAGTGGAATTGCTGGCTCAAGGGAGACCTTGTGGCCCAGCAGTTCAGCACTCAGCTGCTCCCTGAAAGCTTGGGTTTGATGCCATCAGGCTGTTCAGTGGGAGAGAGACATGATAGGCTACCTCTGTGAAGATTGCAGTCAAGAAAACCCTATTTGGGAGTTCTCTGTGGGGTCACTGTGTGTTTGAGTGAATGCCCATAGTATCAACTGTAAGACATAGTCCAATGCTTAATTGTTTGAGGAATCAGCAAACTATATTTCACAGTTGCTGTCTGCACCCTTTTAAATTCCCACCAGCAAGGGGTGAGGATTCCAACTTCAGCACATCTTTGTTAACATTTGATCTTTTCTGTTTTTTGGGTCCTCCAATTCCCAACAGCCATGCTAGTGGATACAAAAATATTATTACATAATACTATTATATTATAAAACAAATATATTATTTTCATATTTGAATAAATCAAATAAAATCGGTACAAATATTATTCATTTTGCATTTCCCAATGGCTAGTGAAATTGAGCATATTTTCATGTGTCAGTTGGTCATTTCTTTGAGGAAATGTTTGCATCACTTGCTAATTCTATACTTGGGGTTTTGGTCATTTTGTTGTTGAATCAATACTTTTTAATTCTGTGGTGGGTGAAGGACTAGGGAAGGCTTTATTGAGACATTCCTCCTGGTGAAATAGGAATCAGATCTGCCTTGAACACTACAACAGTAAACAGAGTAATGCTTCAGACCAACTCCAAGCCCCTCCAAAGCAGTGGTCTCGTGGGTCAGAATGAAGAGCATACTGAGGCTTGCATCTTGGCCTTCTAATGGTAGGATCCTCTGGTCTCTAGAAAATGTAGACTACAAAGGCCTTATCAGTGAGCAGTAGCTTAGAATGAAATTTACTTTGTCATGAGCTGCCATTTTGTGCAATTAAAAAATGAGCCATGCTTATGTTTGAAAAGAGTGTTCACAAAGCAAATGCATGTTTGATCAGTACACGTGAGGGACAATTGGGGATATTTCCAAAATGTGTCCTAGAGTTCAATGTTTATGTCAAAGAATATGAAGTCACTGCTTACACATAAGTCAAGTGTATTTTTATTTGGCTGTCTATTATTGAGTGGATCCTTTGAGAACCATGGCATCTCCATTCCATTTTCCTGACCAGCAGTGTGCCTGAATGGCTTCTACTTGTTTAATTGATCGAGGGTCACATCTACCAATCTTTAACAGAGTGTCTTCTGTTCAACAACCTTGCCTTTCAGATGGACTGGACAGTCATTACTTTGTAAAAATGGTTCCTCCCCCCTTAAGTAATATTCAAATGTTCCTCCCCATGTGTGCATCTGACTTCTCTTGCACTGCTCTCTCCCCGAGTACCCCAAACACAGATGACAATTGATGGGTTGTGCATGCACTCACGTGTCTGAGAGCCCTGTGCTTTGAACCTTTTGTGACATGACATGAATGCTGCTGTTGAGAATGGGCTCAAAAGAGAACGCAGCCATCTAAACAGCCAGGAATTGATGGGTCACTCCAGAGAGAGCTGCTATTGCAGACCAAGAAGTCATTGATCAGACATGTCATTGAGCATGTCTGGACATCTTCAAATATTTGTATGTGGTATTCTAGGCTGATGTTGTATTTAGAAATGTTTGTCACCTCCAAAATATAAGATGTAGTTCCAGTGTGGGCTGAGAAAAGTCCCTTTGATCAATTTCCCAAGAGATGTAAGATTTGTAATGATCAGCTCATGTGTCCATGTGCCACATACCAATGGAGAGAAAATTCCCATCAAAGCTTTTCTGTTTGTAAATAAACATTTGAACTCTTCTGTTTCTGCAGGGTGAAGAAACCAAAAGCCTGACTCTTATCCTGCACCGAGATGCTGGCTCCTTGGGATTCAATATTATTGGTGGCCGGCCCTGTATGGTATGTTCATTGATAAAAATGCTTGTTCCCTCTCCATGATGTATCAGACAAAAGGATTTGGAAGGTGAAGCACAGGGAACCTTCCTCACTTTACTCTGGCCTCCAGAGATAACATTGTTTATCTGATATCCTGAAACTTGGTTTTTTATTTCGTCACAATTTTCTAAAATTGCATGGTCCTTATACTGTAACAGCTAGTCAAGCAGTTTATCTTTTATCTTTGTATTTCTCACTGTGTAGCATTTGGACTGAATGAAGTGACATGTAGTACATACTAGTAGAATGGAGTCACTAGACACCTTTCGAAACTGGGTCAGACGATGAGTACCCAGGCTGGGGGTCAGTCAGCTCTTCAACAGTTAAGAACAGATTCCCAGATTCCTTTTACTCATTCCTCCCCTCCTACAGCTTGCTGGCTGATCCATTCATTGTCAGCACCTTCTCCACAGAGAAGGGGCCATATTAAGTCTGTTCATTTAACTTCAAGGAAACTTTGTAAAAAGGCCCCTGGGGAGGTGGGAAAGGATGGCTTCCGCATCATACCTTTCCAAAAGGATTGTCTGAATGGGTGTCATTTCTTTCTTGCCCTTCTCTTTTTCTGATCATTTCCTAGATGATTTGTTTCAAAGACAAATAGTTGAGGGAAAGGGAAAGAAAATCTTTATCATTCAACAGACCAGTAAGTATTGAGCGCTTACTGTTCACTTGGGGGTCTAGTACGCTCACCAACTGCCTTCTAGTCAAGGCTGATTTATAATGACCCCTCATGAGTTTCTGAGGTATTCACAGAGTAGAAAGCCCAGTCATTCTCCCTTGGAGTGGCTGGTGGTTTTGAACTGCCAACCATGTGGATTATAGCCCAGCACGTATACCACCAGGGCTACATAGCTCACTTGGGTCTGAGAAGACAAGAGATCTGTGGTCCTGGTTGGAACATCAGTCACGAAACAAGTAAATACAATGATAACACATTGAAGAAGTGTAGGGAAAGGAGGAAATTGGGGATGGGGTGGGGAAGGCAGGTGCAGATGCATTTTGGGGAACTGGGAGCATCACTGGCTCACATGCTGGGAAAGGGTGGAGGACCATGTAAACTGTCACTGGTGAGCTGTCACTGGAGGAGCAAAGATGCCGCTTTCCCACTGGGCAAACACTCGCCCCACCCTCCCTGAGTTTACCTTCTGCAGGGGAGATTGGTGACTGAGGGGAAGGTGACACTGCCTATTGGAAAGGTGCTGGACGGGTCAAGCTGAAGATGTCTTGGCTAGCCCACCCTTGGGGAGTGGGCATCCTGGGGAGAAGCCTTGATCCTGAAGGATAAGGCATTTGCCAGGTCAAGGATCACACGTGCGCATATGCACATGTGTGCAGATACACGTGGTGAAAACTGTGAAAATTGGAACTCAATATAAATGCTTTATTTTTCCAGATCTTTAAATTTGCCATGGCAGAAAAGTGTCTTATCACTTTGCTAGAACTCATTTTAGTTGAAAATAGTTGTGTTTTCCTTCTCAGATTTCTACCTGACTATGCAGATTCTAGCTTTTGCCTGTATATATGGTAAATGGAACTGAACGCTTTTAACTGTTAAAAAATAGTTGAACTATAAAAGTTCTCTATTGAACCAATACATTCTGTACCTTATAAAGGTTAGCATTGCAGCATTTTAAATGTTGAGACAGAAAAGAGACGATAAATAGAATTTCTAACACTTTCCTTCATGAATTCAAGGCCTTGTGCTCCATGCACCCTTCTTCGAAGTCCTCTGCACTGGGAGAAAGTTGACTTTGGCATCTGGGCGATGAGACCTCTCATGCCAGGTGTGAAGGAGGATCAGAGCAGGGAAGTAGACAGTGACAAAGAGCCAGTACGGATAGGGTTTGGGGTGGGCAGGGATGTGGTCAGAAGGAACCTGATGACAAAGGATCTTCTTGTTTAGGACCTGGCTTTGAGAGACTAGCCAGTAGCCATAGCAGGCATCCACCCCATGGAGTGCCAGTAGAAGCATTATGCGCCAGAACCATTTGCTTTTAGCTACAGCTATGATTTCAAAAGAAGTAAAACAGCTTATTATGATGATGTCTTAGTGATAAGTAATACATCAAGCTTAAGATGATATCTCTGTTTTATAACACACACAAAATACCTTTAAAAGATGAGGAGAAAATACGAACATGGCGCCTTGTAAAGGAAGGCTGAGGACAGAGATTATTCTCTTACTGCTGGCCCTGGACACATTCAAGTGTCCAGGGATGTTTATTTCATACCCCTTCTAAGTTCTCAGGATACTGTAGAATCGTGTATATATGTGTGGATGGAAAAAATGGAATTAAAAGATAATAGACTTTTCCCACAAACTTTTGAAGCCCCCTTAAATATGTATGTGGAGCCCTACTGGCAGACTGGTTACATTTGGGGCTGCTCACCACAAGGGCAGTCATTTGAAACCACCATCCACTGACGAGGCTTTCTAGCTTTCTGTTTCCTTAAGAATTAGCCTCAGAAATGCACAGGGCATTTCTACCCTGCTCTAGGGAGCTGCTAGGAGTCAGAACTGACTTGTTGGCAGTAAGTTTTTTATTTTTAGCTTATTTGTATGTCTGTCTTTTAAAAATTGTAGTAAAAATGTACACAATGATTTGTGTGCTTTCTAATATTTACCATTCACTGGTGGACTCGGTGTTGTGGTGCTACCCTGATGCCATCTTTGCTGTGAGCATCCTCCTGCAGGCGTGCAACTCAGGGCAGGCATGGGGCACAAGCAGCATGTGGAGAGGTGAAGGAAAGAATCTGCTTTGTTGAGAACTTGAGTTCCTCATCTGGAACATGGTTTTCCATTTAGCATAGACACTTTACCTTCATTGCTCTTTTTCTGCCCATTATTGACAGTTTTAAGGAACAACTTTGGTAAACTAAGATTCAAGTGGCTTTTAGACTTTTTAGAAACTAATGTAGCCAAATGAGTCAAGAAGACCAATCTGTTCTCTGCCTCTGATCTGGCCACACCAGAAAAAGAAAAAGAAAGGGACACTGATAGCTGAGTGATTGTTGGGATTACCAGTATTTTAAAGCCAAAGATACCAGTGAAGGTGGTGTTTGAAGACACATCAAAAGGAGAGAAAGCTGTGACCAAACTCATAGGCACACACAGGTCTCCTTATCACAGAACATGTCTTAGCTTTTCTTTTTACTTTAAAAATATGTTACCAAGCATTCAGGGAAGAACTGACACCGATCCTACACAAGCTCTTCCAAAGCATAGAAAAAGATGGCAAACCCCCAAACTCCTTCTCTGAAGCCAGTATAACACTGATACCAAAACCCGGCAAGGATTCCACAAGAATTGAGAACTGCAGACCAAAATCCCAAAATGATGCAAAAAATCCTTAATAAAATACTGGCCAATAGAATACAAAAGTATATAAAACAAATAATTCACCACGACCAAGTAGGGTTCATACCTGGAATGCAGGGGTTCAACATATGGAAGACCATTAGTATCATTCCCCACATTGACAAGAGAAACTCTAAAAACCGCATGATAGATTGATAATCTATCAATAGATTCAGGAAAGGCATTTGACAACATCCAACATCAATTCCTCTTTCAGACACTCCAGAAAATAGGAATAGAAGGAAAATTCCTCAAGACAATACAAATTATATCTGGAAAACCAACAGCCAATGCGATAGTCAATGGAGAAAAGACACACTATCCCTATGAAAAAGGGGACCAGACAAAGATGACCCTTATCCCCACTCTTATTCAATATTGTACTGGAGGTTTTAGCTAATAGCATAAGGCAAAGAAAAGACATCAAAGGTATTCATCTGGGGAAGGAAGAAGTGAAATTATCACTATTTGCAGATAATATGATTTTATATGTGGAAAACCCCAAAAGCTCAACTAGGGGATTGCTAGAAGCAATAGAGGAGTATGGCAAAGTGGCAAAATACAAGATCAACAAGCAGAAGTCAATCAGACTGCTATATACATGAGATAAGACTACAGAGGAGGAGATTAAAAAAAGAGATACCCTTCACAATTGCCAACCACAAATTGAAATATCTAGGGATATACCTGACTAGAAGAAAAAAAGATCTATATGAAGAAAGTTACAGAACAGTAATACGTGAAACTAAGAATGGCTTCAATAAATGGAAAAAATATCCCATACTCGTGGATCAGAAGACTTACTATAGCAAAGATGACTTTTCTACCCAAGGCACTATATAAGTTTAATGCAATACAGATACAATTACCCTCATCCTTCTTCAAATAAATGGAAAAAATGATTAACAACTTTATATGGAGAGGGAAGAAGTCCAGAATTAGCAGAGAACTCCTCAAGAAGAAAGACATCATGAGAGGGTTTGCTTTACCTGTTTTTAATACATGTTATACAGCCACAGTGGTCAAAACAGCATGGTATTAGCATAATGATAAATACTCAGATCAATGGAAAAGAATTGAAAGTCCAGAAATAAAAACATCAGCCTCCAGACAACTGATTTTGATAAGGGTCCAAAAAATATCAAATGGGAAACAGATGCCCTTTTCAAAAGTAGTGTTGGAAAAAATGGATATCTATCTGTAGGAAAAATGAAGCAAGACCCTTACCTCACTCCACGCACTAGAATAGACTCAAGGTGGATCACAGATCTCAAAGTAAAACCCCAAACTATTAGGGCCATCAATGAGGGAATTGGGACCAACCTGAGAACACTGGCACAGGGATCACATAGGCTATCAGAAATAGGGAAGAACTCAAACACAGAGGAGACACACATAGACAAGTGGGACATACTGAGAATAAAACACCTATGTACATTGAAAGATTTCAACAAGAGAGTAATAAGAGAGCAGACAGACTGGGAATACATCTTTAGCAATGACAAATCAGATAAAGACTTTATAACCCAAATCTACAATACCCTGATAGATTCCAAAAAGAGTAAAACTAATTGCCCTCTGAGGAGGTGAGCAAAGG
This sequence comes from Nesogale talazaci, assembly GCA_004026705.1. NCBI lineage: Eukaryota > Metazoa > Chordata > Mammalia > Afrosoricida > Tenrecidae > Nesogale > Nesogale talazaci. The sequence goes on along the minus strand of PVJH01000699.1, from coordinate 252,162 downwards.
AACTGAAGTTTCACAGAGGCAGAAATTAGAATGGCCAATAAATATATGAGAAAATGTTCCTGATCATTAGCCATAAGAGAAAGGCAAAGCAAAACATCAATGAGATGCCACCTAACACCCTCACGAATAGACCAATTCAAAAAATTAGAAAGCAACAAGTGTTGGAGAGGCTGTGGGGAGATAGGGACTCTAATCCACTGCTGGAGGACCTGCTGGTATATGGAAGTCAATTTGGAGATATCTAAAACAGATGGAAATTGAACTACCTTATGACCCAACAATCCCCCTACTGGGCTTATACCCAGAAGAGTCAAGTAAGAATCCACGACAAGGCATCTCTGTGCCCCAATGTTCATCACAGCACAGTTTACAATTGCAAGAAGTTGGAAGCAGTACAAATTTCCATCAAATGATGAGTGGATTAAAAAGCTATGGTACATACATACAATGAAGTAGTAATGCATTGCTGAAAAGTAGTGATGAACACATGAAGCACATCTTCGCATTGGAAGAACTGGAGGAAATTATGCTAAGAGAAGTTAGCCAAGCGCAAAAGGACATGTACAATATGAGTCCACTGAGGTAAGCTTAATAATAATTTTTTTTTAAATGCAAAAGTGATATTGGGAAAAATCTGCAGTGTACAGAAAATCCTGGGAGAAGGCCCAGGGAGTACAGCTGGAACCATACCAAATCCAGGGATACATATAGTAGTCAATTAGGGTGGGATGCTGGGATATGGGAGGTGAGATGCTGTTAAGTAGAGAGGGAATGGGACACTAACCAACCCAAGGGGAGTGTATTTTTTATATCTTCACAGGAAAACAGGAATCAGATTTAAATAAGGCAGTCTCGGAAGTGAATGTAGCATCAATCAATGGAGTCGAGAAACAGTGGAGAGGTCTAAGTGAGAGCACAACCCAAATTTCAACTAGTGGGGCACCCACCTCTCCCCCAGGGGCGTTTGCCTTGAAGGTCAGCACCGAAACTGCAGCTTGGGGAGAGAGATATACCTGACCAGAGTACATGAGGAGAAATGAAGAGGGAGGAAGATAGAATGAAGTACATCCTGACCTGCCGAGCCTTCAGGACGATATTCCAACTCAGAACTGACAGTACAATGAGAGTAACATATGGGCCGGCCCCAATATGAAATACTGCTACCCTCACTTACCCAAGACATTTTGGGGTCAAAAATGGAGAAACAGGGTCAGGATTATACCCTGTCTGATCCAAACACACCAGAATACTAAGAGTGTGCGACAGAACATGGCGCTCCAGATGGAGCACCAAACATATACTTTGTGATACCTCATCCCACTCAACCAGGAGATACTTCTGGAGTTCAACGAACAGACCTTAAACTATTTGTAGGATTTTATTTCGTTATTATTATTGTATTCTTGCATGTATGTCTACATATTGGATATTGGGGGAGAGCTTGTTATATTTTCATTGTTTTCTTTTCTTTGCTAGCTTCATTATAGGATGCCCTTTTTTGAGTATATTATTTTCTCTACAGGTCTATCTGGGTGGGGTGAGATGGATGGGCGGTCTAGGGGTGGGGATAACAGGACTGATGGTACCAGGGTGGATGTAGTGGGGGGTGGAACTATTGGCTGATCCAGGGTTGGGGGGAGTAGCATGTGGTTCAGGATCAGTGGTGGGCTGGATGTGGAAGGTCCGTTAGGGTTTAATTAAGACTAATGTAATAGATAGACAATATTGAAACCCAAATGGAGGTTGAGTGTGATGGTGGGACAGGAGAAGTTTCAGGGAAATAGAGAAAAGAACTGGGGAGTAAGGGACATTTATAGAGGTTAAATACAGGCATACACATGGGTACATATAGTCATATAATGAAGGGAAAATAGATCAATGTGCATATACTTATAGGCTTAGAATTAGGACAGCAGATAGGCATTGGACCTAAATCAGGTACTTCCTCAGTGCAGGAACATTTTGTTCTATTAAATTGGCATTTCATGATGTGCAGCTCCCTGACATGATCACAGAAAACACATGTGTGCATAAGCCAATGTGGTGAAGAAAGCTGATGGTGCCCGGCTATCAAAACATGTACATCTGGGGTCTTAAAGACTTGAAAATAAACAACGGCCATCCAGCTCAGAAGCAACAAAGCCCACGTGGAAGAAGTACACCAGCATATGGGACCAAGAGATACCAAAGGGATCAATTATCAGGTTTCAAGAACTAATAATCATAACGTTATGTGCTCACTTTCCTGATATGATCGCTGATGACAAATATGTGCATAAGCAAATGTGGTGAAGAAAGCTGATTGTGCCCGGCTATCAAAAGATGTGCGTCTGTGGATTTAAAGACATGAAGGTGAATAAGTAGCCATCTAGCTAAGAAGCAAGCCCACATGGAAGAAGCACAATAGCCTTTATGGTCACGAGGTGTCAAAGGGATCCAATAACAAGCATCAAAGACCTAAAAAATATATCATTATAAATGAGGGAGAATTCAGATTGGGGACCCAAAGCCCATCAATAAGTGAAGAGACATCCTCTTACAAAGGGGTTGTAGCAAGGAGATGAGCCAGTCTAGATGCAGTGTAGTAGCAATGAAATGTTCTCAAATGCTCCCTCCCACCAACTATCATTATCCCAATTCTGCCTGACAGGTTTGGCTAGACCAGGGGATATACACTGGAGTAAAAAACGTGGAAATTTAGGATAGATAATCCCTTGAGACTAGAGGGGAGTGGTGACACTGGGAGGGTAGAGGGAAGATGGAGTAGTGTAAGATATGAAGAGGTAATAACAATTTGTAAGTTACTGGAAGTTCATGGAGGAAGAAAAGGAGGAAGGGGAAATATGGGGAGTTGGAATTAAAAAAATAAAGAACTAGAGGAAAGGGGAAGAGGAGCTTATGCTGGTGGGGTTTAAGTAGATAATGCAGGTGAATGTGGCAGCATGGGTACAAATATGCTTAATACGAGTGATGTATTAAATGTTGTAAGATCCCCCAATAAAATCTATATTTAAAAAAAGATGTTAAAGTGCCATCCAGACTGACTATACTAGACTTTGCTATATAGTCCCATTTATGTGGTCTCTGGTAAGAATTACATACATGTAGAGGAAGACCTAATGGCACTATATGCGTCTGTCATGGTGTTTTTCCATTAATTTTTATTGCTTTAAACTTGTCCTGATTAGGAGAAATAGCACAATGGAACATAAGTGGATTCTGCCCTGCAGGCTGGATCACCTGGCAGGTCATGGGGAGCACACTGAAAGGCAAGCTGAGCCGTAGCGTGCACCCACAGTGCTCATAAGGGGAAGTAAAATGCAACACCCATGATTCACGTGCCTCCCAAGGAATTTCTGTGTTAAATGCATGTAAATAACATGCATAAAATAACTGTAAAATAACTCAGCTGTGGGGCTCTGACATAAGGCTTTTGATGCTACACATAATGCTCTCAGCAAAATGACATCACACATTTGTTACTTCTCACACTTCTCAGAAATAGCAGCCAATGTGGTGTCCCAAACCTCTCAGATGAATTTGTTGTCAGGGACTCTAGGGACACAAATGGCCCTTTTCATTTTTCCCTTACACGAGTCAGCAAAGTGGTGCAATTCCCAAATCATGTTAGCTCACCATGATAAATACCTTGAACTGAAAATGTTTTAGGAGAGGAGCCAGGCATACTGAGAACACAGAGGTGCCTTTTAAGAGAAAAATGTACCTATCAAGAATAGACTTGATTGGGTTGTCTTTGATTCTGTGCCTTCTCATGTTTTTGTTTGTTTGTTTTGTTCTGTTTTCCATGCTGCCCTTTTCCTCACTCCTGTCTTGATGTAACCTAAACTTTGCCTGTTTTTCCCTGGCTCATGCTTTAATTTTCTGATGCTACTTAAGAAAAATTTAACTTGTGTGCCTTGTAGTCTCTAAAATAAACCCAAGCTCAAACTCCATCCCTGTCTGTCTCTACCTCTCCCTCCCTTCCCCTTCCCCAAAAGGCAAAGCAATTAAACCAGAGTAAACAAAAAGCTCCTTTCATTTTGATATATTGACCTCACCTCTTAGGGAACTCAAGCTTGTTCATAAATTCGTTGTGGTGCATTGAGACTCTTCACATTCTTCTACTGGAATATTCCATAGCCTGGAATGTTGGACTTCTGAATTCATGTGTTTTCCTGACGGATTTCACAATAGGAGACATTACTGCATACAGCACATGCGCTTCTCCAGAGATTGAAACCCAGCTCTGCACTTACTCTGGGACATCGTATAAGTTTTCTCAGACCCAGGGGTTTTCTTTTTCTTTTTCTATCTTTGAAATGGACACGGACTCCTTGAGGTTACTGTGAGGATTAATTGATAGACATAGAGCACACATTGCACACCTATTGTGTACTTAGTAAAAAGTGACTCTGTGGGTTAGGCATTGGACTGCTAACAGAATGGTCAATGATTCCAAGGGAGAAAAATCAGGCTGTCTTCCCCCTTAAACAGTTACACTCTGGTAAACCATAGGCAACAAGTCAGAATGGCCTTAATGGCCTGTACTTGTGTGTGACGATACTTGTGGTGAGCTCCACAGCTATGTTCAGCTCCGGGCATCAGGCTGCAGAGAGAGAATGATCTTCTGAATGTAAGGAGTTATTGTGCAGTGGGTCGGCAGATCAGGGTGATGCTTAAGGACAGGTGATCTAACACAGCACCCACAGCTGCCTGACCCTTCTTGGAAGAGTGTTGATGAAGTCCAGATGGCTGTTAAGAGGCATATCTTTGTCACATGGGGGTAAATACTGAGAAAAACACTTAATGTTCATTTTAGGCTGTGGTTTTAACTCTTTGGTAAGTCAGTGTGTATGTAGGGAGTGGAAGGGAGGTAGGTCAGCATTTTTCCAACCTCAGTTGCTGCTGCTGCATTAGAAAAGGGAGAATGTATCTGATTCAAGTCACTCCTTTCTCTTTACAGTACAAGTTCTAGGCTCTCGATGAGGTGTTCACAGTTCCTTTTTAATACATAAAACTTTTTAATTTTATATAAAAATATAATTTTTATATTATTTTATTTTTGTTATTTTATTTTAATTGAAATAGATTTCCTCATAGTGTTATGACAAGGAATTTACCAGGACTTTGGAGATTTTGTTGTGCATCCTGAACTTCTATATCACGTGATTTTCTTTAGGAACAGCACATGATTATGCCATTTAATTTCTAAACCTGCTGACCGTGAGCTATGTAATTCTTATACTTAATAGCAGTACTATTTGGAAACAAGTTCGGGAACGTGCTGTGAGTTTTTTTATGAACTTGTTGGAACCTTTCAGTTTCAGAAAGGGAAATAGTTTCAACATTGAACTCTCTTCTTTCTTCAGGAAGTATCAGCCTTTATTTTTTAGATGCAGAGGGATTTAGAAGAGATTGGAAATCAGACTTAATATGGTGGGATGAGGTGTGGTTGGCCGGGATGGGTAGTGATGTGGAACTTTGTGGTGCAAATCAGAGCGAAATGCATTATCTAGTTTGGCTGCCATATTATTGGATATTAAAAGCTTGATGAAGAGGTTTTGCACTCTGTGTGCTGTTTAAAAGACAAACTCGCTATCACTGATTCAGTTCCTACATACAGTGACTCTGTGAGACAGGGTAGAGCTACCCTATGGAGTAGACCCACTCATCTTTCTCCCTTGGAGTGACTGCTGCTTTCCAGATGCTGACCTTTCAGACAGCAGCCCAACATCTGACCCAGTACACAACCAAGGCTTCTGTGTGCTAGTGAGAATGGAGGAAAACCTTCACTCTGTCTCCTGGGCAATCTTATTACAAAGTTGGTGAGTCCAGTGACAGTATCTGTCAAATGTGCATATTCTCCGACCCAAGAGTTCCAGTGCTAGGGGTTTTTCCTAAACACACACACAGCACACATATGCCAACATGTAGCTAAGAGTCTGTTATCACAGTCTGGTCTCTGAAAGCAGTAATGGGGAATTATGTGCATTACCCCTGTGTTGGGCTCTTTGGATTAAAGGGGGTTAGGGAGATAATCAGGATTAATAAGAAAGATTACCAATTTTCCAATTTCTCAATAATTCAGTAGGAGAGAAATAGATGGAGTACATGAGTGGGTATAGTTTAAGGGAAAGCTACATGTTTACAGAGTGAGACATGGAAATGAATTAGTAAGGAGGCATAAACTGCAAAGCGATGTTCTGATTTTGCAAGGTGGACATTGGGCTGGGAGTGGCAGTGACTTAGTGTTTTGTGTCATTGTGTATAGTTTAATTTCCTTTGCCACATTTGTGTCTGGTCCATGGGTGGTATAAATGGTTATGATTAGATTAAAACCAGGAAGGCAGCCTTCTTCCAAAAAGCCACCACCTTGAAAATCATGAGACCATTTTACTCTACACACAGTGTGCCAGGAGCTGGGATTGACTGCAGCTATGTCAGCAGTGGCAATATGTATTCGTATTGGCTGCAAACAAAATGAGGGGAAGTAGCTTTTATCTCATTACCACGTTTAACACCAGCCAGAGTCAATGATTGCTTTAAGAGTATAAGCTTCATTTTCATAGCCAGCCTAATGCCGAACTCTCATGAGTGTCTACATTTTTTTTTAACCCAAAGGACATTCAAGATGGATCATCCAGCGAAGGAATCTTTGTGTCCAAAGTTGTTGACAGTGGGCCCGCAGCCAAGGAAGGAGGCCTGCAAATCCATGACCGGATTATTGAGGTATGTAGACACTGGCCGGTGCCTTTCGCTAGTGTTAATGCTGTCCCTTCCGCATCTGGACCAAAGCAGCAGGTTTGGACTGGGGAGGGAGATCTTTGCTCGAAGATGATCAGGGAGGAGGCAGATTTTTCTGCTTGTGTGGGGTCAGATGGAGTGTTGATGGCCTTGGTGTTAGGTTTTTGTTATAGATAGAGGAGCTAGTTGATGTATGGCCTGTTCACGACTTGCTTTTTTGCATGTGGGCATGGGTCTGTTTTGTGTGCTTCAGTTACAGCTCTGTTGAGACCATTGGCAAGTTGTGTGTCAGTCACATAAACAGTCCTGGTACAGTTTGTCACTGTTGGGACTGGCCGCTGTGACACCATTGTGCCCAGGTTGTCGTCTGTTAAATGACCTCAGAGCTCATGGCCGTCCTAGTCACTCAATCTTCACCAGCTTCTTCATTTTCAGTTCTTTACATACCATTTAAAAGTTTTATATGATAGGAAATAAAACGATACTACCACTAGTTCATACATGCACAGTTCATTCCAAACAAATGTGCTTGAAACTGCCTCTGCCATCAGTGGATGACTGCAGACAAGTTCTCTCAGTCTTCCATTCATCCTCATCTCCTAAGGAGCCCTTCCCAAAGGTCCAATCAAAAAAGTGTCTTCTGAGAGGGTCCCTTAGGCAGAGAAGTCAGCTTAGAAGATTATGTAACTGTTCATTGGAATTCCAGAGATCATCGTGATGGATTTTTTAGATGGGTACAGAATAATCAAAGAGACCTATTCGCAAGAAGTTTTAAAAAACAAAACCCAAACAGGAAAATTGAACCAAGCAAGTTTGTTCCAAGGATGCTGTTTTGTGTAGTTTAACTTAAAGGGTTCAGAAAGGTCTTTAAGGGAAGAGTTAAAGACATGGAAATATGACCTTCATACTTGGACAGACCCAGGTGGAGGAACCTGTCCTGAGTAACAATAGTTTCACATGTTCATATTTTTGCTAATAACTGTTGCTATGATTTTTGTATCAAGAGATTTTTTACTTACTTATAGACATTTCATAGATTTGCATTGAGGATGATAGATTCCCCGAGCCTCATCATGCAGTACTTTGGAATAGGGCTGGGCAACATTGACAGGTTGCTCTGAGATGCTAAACAGGAAGGAATTAACCATTGCTTCCTTGAACTGACTCTTGTTGCAAAGTATGTGAAAAAGGACTTTTTTACTGTTGTCCTTTGGACCACTTCGAGGACTCTTTTAATGAAAAAATGCATGGGCTACATTTTGTTGGTTCTTCTTTTAGAAAAAATAATTAATGAGAATACAAAATAATATGCCAACTTCCAAAATAAACTCACCCATTGACTCTCGTCATTGGACAGCATATTAGTTAGGAAACCAGATGGATAGCAATGGTACCAGTAGGCATTTGCTGTTCCAAACACATTAGTGTAGTGTCTGTATTTCCTGAGAATTTTTTCATGGCTTGATTCAAACTCTGAGGTGGAGCAGGAGTCATGACCAAGAGAGACCCTGGAGGGAGGATCCTGGATCCCACTGGAATGTGGCCATATGCTTCTCCCAGGGAAACCAGTACTGGGAAGTTAGGGAATCAGGTCTTCCTCTCCCAGACTCATCTGGATGGATTCTGCCAAGTGCAAGGCAGTATATTTCAGAATAATTTATATCCTTGGGAAAATGTACAGTGAAAAATCTCACAGGGGAAACAAACTGAACAATTTGGGGCTTAAGGGTCAGTCACATCATTGGGCCCACTGCAGTATGGTAGCTTATATACTCACAGGGCACTTGGTTTTGCTTAAAAGACATGACTGATACATTGACTTTGACTTTGTGAAATGCTCTTAAATTTGGATATCTTTGTGCCATGGGTTTTAGAGTATGCCTTAGTACTTCCGTAGATTGAGAGGGAGTGAATTTTCCTTACCGGGAATTTACTTGGGCATGAACATTTTCTTGGGAGCTCAAATGCCTACGTATTTGCGTGTGTGTGTGTGTGTGTGTGTGTGTGTGAGAGAGAGAGAGAGAGAGAGAGAGAGAGAGAATACATTTTCTAAGCTATTGTTCAAAAAGATAAGTACAGCTTCTGTTGCCAGGGGTCTGGTGGAGCAGCCAGTTTCTCTAAGTAATGGAATTCTTGTTGGTCTTATGTTTTGCAAATGAGAAATCTACAGCTGGGCAGGATTTTCTCTTGGCAGAGAGTAATCTGTATTTTAAATGTTCAGTGCTGTTTCTGGGAAGTCACATTCCCCTTTTGGACGGTATGTAAAATATTAATCACGTCTCAGGGTTGAGACTGAGAGGAGGAGGAGCACAATAGAGAGTGGCTGGGTGTGTAATGGCAGTTGGCACACCGCGCTCTGCACTGCCTGCTTCTAATCCCTTTGGACACAGATTCCCATGACTTAAAGTTATGTTCTCTGGTTCACCTCACTTGTGCCTGAGCCAATGTCCAGGCAGGAATTTTATTACTCTAAGTATGCCTTTTTATTGTCCTTTGTACTGTCACCAGGGAAGTCAGAGCCTCTACAGTTGTTCATCAAATTTCTCCTTTCTTTATTTGGAAGAAGGTAAACAAACTACCAGGAGACATTAGTGTAGGAACCTTACTGATTGCAAATGAGTCTTTAGATGAATGTCATGGAGACTAATTGAGTCTTGTCCTTCCTGCAAAGTCTTCACTGGTCACTCTGTTCTGACCCACAGCAGCTCCTGGAGACCAGAGGACATTTCCCCATATCAGACCCAGATCGCACCCATTCTGTTTTCATGCCAAATATTTTGAAATGCCTCCCTTGTTATTCTGAGAGTCATTCATCATATGTGTGTATCTGCATGGACACATACAAAGGAATGAAGGGCTTTAAAGAGTTTATGGGAAAATTATCTTATTTTCAATTCCATAAAATTTTAAAGTGCCTTCATGTGTAATGTGGGTGTATTAAGGAAATGGACAAATGAAGGAAAATAGTTTATAATGAAATATCATTGGATGTAAATTAGCACAATGACATTGGATGACACAGTGAAGTTATCATTTGCCTGTGCCCCCATGTAACTGTCCTGTGTTTTATGGTGTGCTATCAGCAATTGCTGCTTGGTTCAGGAGCAATTGGCTTGGTCCAGACCAGCACCCATCATTGCTTCACCATCCACAGCATGTGGACTTTCCTCAAGGTGAGCAGAGTGTGACCTTCTGAGCACAATAACGTGCAGCCTCACTTTAATTCACATATGAGTTAGTAGGACTCCTAGAAAGTTGATTGAAAACATAGAATTTCTTCATTTCATACTGAACTCTCTGAGTTGTATGAATGACTTCTAGCATCCTACTCCACTCACTATGCCAGGGGGAAATAGCAGTACGATAAAACCAGACCCGGTGTTAGGGAGTCTGTTCCAGCTTCAGACTCTGAAAGCAGGACTGCTTCTTTGGGTTCCAAGACTTTACATTTTTATGAGGGTAGAAAGCCTCTGCTCCCCTTGTGGGATAACCTACTATATCACCCAAACTTCCCTAAAGAGACTCATTGTCCTGGAGTTTGGTTTTGTACCAAACCCTGGGACAGAGTAAGTAGACTCCCTGCCCTTGTGCTCTCAGGGCCTATTGGGAAATTTCAGCTGGCCTGGCCCATCGTAGAATGGACCCGAGATGTGTCCCTCATTTGCCCTGAGACAAATGGACATACTGTCCTACACTACAACAGTATTGAAACCCGGCAAGTGATGAGCCAACTAAAGTCCTTAAAGTGTAAATACTTCAGTGGGGGGTTCTTTCGCTACTCAGAACCTGCTTTCTAAACCTGCTTCCTAAACTGCCTTCTGAAGACAATTCATGGCTCCTATTCTGATGAGTTAGAATTGGTTCAGTGGTGGTGAATTTGAGATTTTCTTTATTTTTATACCTTAATGCTGCCAGACATCCTCAGATGTCTTATGGATACTTTGGAAGATCCTTTGCAGTGCAAAGTGTAGGATAATCGACTGTTTCTCTAGTCAACTCTAGACCAATTCCATTCTACAAAATGCCACTCAAAGTTATTTATGAGAGAGCAAAAGATTAACAGTCACTTTAGGTCAGTATTACCCTGAAGAGACCTGCCATGTTGGAAGCATACCCTCTGTAGAAAGTTCAGTCAGTTGCATTCCTCCAATACCAAGTCAGCTCATTTCAATTCCATGTGAAACATTTGGCTTGCACTGCAAATATCCCATTTGGCAAAATGTTAATGCTGAGGAAAGCACAGGGAAACCAAGATTTACTCTTGACACCCCACCTTTTTTTGGGGGGGGGCAAGAAGAACATGCAAATTAAACACCCTGTGATGTAACTACACTGAGCTTCTCTTCCACACTTGGGAGGGCCATCCACATTTTTAAGCTTGGTCAGTCTTCAAGATTAGTTAGTTGGACTCAGCTCACTTTTGTGTTGTACAAGTCTCTCATTTGGTGGTCAGTGAACTACTGTAACAACTGTGTGGGTTAAATACAGTGTTCTGATTACCTTTGATAGCACAAACTTGGTTCTCTGGCTGTAGTGAAATTGGATAGCTTAAGCTCTTTGTTGATAATGACCATTATTTTGTATAATCTTCTGTAAATGCACATTCAGAAGTGTTATGATTTGAAGTCCTAAGGAAATGGTCACAAAAACTGTGTAATCTCAGTGGTCATGGTGAAGCCACTCATTCTCGCTTCACTTGTTCTAGTTTAATTGGTCTGTCATTACTAATAAGGCTTCTTACAGTCTAAAAATGCATTCTGCCCCATGGCCAGGCAGCTTGCAAAGCAAACTGAAAATTCTTGATATATTGTTAGGAAAAGAAAGAGTGGTCTGAGACCAACTAAGATTGCAGAATGCCATATATAGGACCGCTGATTGTCTAGCTATTAAATGCTCAACAACCAAATAAAACATTGGTGATTTGAACACGCTATCCACTCCATAGGAGAAGGAGGTGGCCATCCACCTTGCTAAAGATTTGAACAACCACGGGGCAAGTAGATGCTGACTAATAGGAGCATCATGAAGTGGAATCAAAAGCATCAAGTTTGATCACTGAGAAATTGTATATAGTCTTTATCCAACTTCCCCAGTGATTTCCATTTTATTTTATTTCCTCCCCCCACCCCCACCATGTACCTTTTCCTGAAATACCTCTGGGGGTATTTCTTTCTTTTTTAAAAAACATTTTATTGGGAGTTAATACAGATATCATATCATTCCATAGTTCAATCACATTAAGCAGAATTGTACAATTTCTACCAACTCAGTTTCAAAACATTGTTTTCCTTCGTGAACTCCTTGACGTCATCTCCTTTTTACCCTCTTGTCCCCATTCCCCACATTGTACCACCCAAAAACCTTTATTCTACTTGCTGTCCCTACAGATCCATCAATCCTGGGTTTCATATACTGAAAAGCAGACAATCATTTAACAAAAATTCAAGAGAATCAACCTCTGACAAAACACATTTGAGATAAACTCTAGTATGAGAAAACAAAAAAAAAAAATCCAGAAAATGTTGATTAGGCCTAATGTGCATCAACAGAGAGATAAACTGACAATGTTTTAACTGTTCAAGTCAGGTTTATCATAGAATCTTTTATCGCCATCTCTTCAATGCACTCTGTTTGCTGGAAATCAACAATATAAATAATAAAAAAGAAAATGCTTGAAAACTCAACAATATGGTACTCAGAAAAGACTGGATATTATCCCAAATAAGGGATGAAATGAAGAAGTTCCTAGAAGCAAATAAAAATGATATCACAACATACCAAAACATATGGGACACAGCAAAAATGGTTAAGGCCATTTTATAGCAGCATTGAAAAAGAGAATAGAATCTTGTTTGAGACCTTGCCACAACATCTCCAACAACTAGAACAGAGGCAATAGCATAAACTTTAAAACAGCAAAAGAAAAATCAATGAAAATTAGAGCAGAAATAAATGAACTGGAAAATCAAAAAACAATGTAAAGCATATTTCCAATGCAAAATAGCCCAAATAAACAACAGCAGAAAAAACATAATAGCAGTAGTAATGAAAAATTATGAACTATAATTAGACTGATTTAATCTGAGTAGTACACTTGTTTCTTCTCTAATTTTTTCTCAAAACTGACCAGCATAATTCAATAATTGGACACAAATTTACAAGAGATGCACTGTGTATTTTATTATTATTTCACATTATAAAGTATATGTTGATTGTCTTAAAAATATGCTAGTAGGCTTTCATTTGTAGAGCTGTGGTATAATAAAAATATACCTTCTCTAATTGATGGACATCTAATTGTTTGGGTTTATTCTGTTTGAAAAAAATGCTTTGACCATGAATTAGAGTTTCTCTAGGGTATTTACAAAGAAGTGGAGTTGTGGATCAAGGAGTATGGTCATTATGAAGTTGCCAAAACATTGGCAAAACTATCTTCAAAATATATGTACCAATTTCCATTTTCTGCCAGAGTATATAAAAGCTCTGATTTTGTCCTATGCTTGCCAACACTTATTATGTGTCCAGTTTTTTTAATTTCTGTCCATTTGAATTAGTGTCATTTTAGTTTTCATATACCTGTGATTATTACTGAGATGGAGCACATTTTCATTAGATTATTGAGCATTTAAATCTCCTCTTCTGTGAATTACTGTTTATGTATGTGGGCTATTTTCCTAGTAAATGACTTCTCTATTTCTTATTGATTTGTAGTTCTTCTTACTATACTGAATGTTTTTCTTAAAATTGAGTACATTCTTTTACTTAACTATAGTTGTTGTTAACTCATTACAGACCGGATATTTTAAAATCAAGAAGTTAGCAATCAAACAACCAAATAAAGGTGAAGGGATGGTGAAGTAGTGGAGACCCAAAACCCAACTGGAAGTTAACTCATTAAAGATTGGATAAACTTGGGATCTGTCCACAATGTGTTAAGTACCATTGAGTTTGTTCCCACTCTGTTCCAAGACACTGTATTCCACAGAATCAAGCAATCAGTCCTGTGCCTTTCTCACAACTATTGTCATGTATAAGCCCATTACTGCAGCCATTGTGTCAGAATGTTGTGTCTTGTGCATCAAATCTCTTCTTGAGATGGTCTGTAAATTCTGGTGGGATATACTCAAGGTTGTGCTTTGGCTCTTGTGGATGTGCTTTAATTTTCTTCAGTGTCACCTTGAACTTGCCTGTGTGCTAGTGATGCTAATTCCACAATTTAGTCTCTGACTTTGCTCTGATATTTAGCTGCTCCATTCTATTTTATCTGGTGAAGTCCACATGTGTATCAGACATTTATGTTGTTGATAAAAAGTATTTTCATTGAAAAAGGTCATTGACCTTGCAAAATTTGATTAAGTAATCTCCAGCATTTTTTCTGTCACCAAAGACATATTCTCCAACTGCCAAACCTCCTTTCATTTCTTTTCATCTTTCCCATTCTCAGTAATTTTCAATGTATCTTGATTGCATGCTTGATCAGTTTCTGACTATAGAAATTGGTGAACATCTTCTATTTCTGCAGTAGTGGTTAGTGGATCAACTAAATAATAGTCATATTAACTGATCTTCCTTGTAGAAAGCATGGATGTTCTCCTATCACAGACAGTATTGAACTTTAAAATATATCCTGAAATATTCTTTTGGACATTAAAATTTTTTTAACAGTGAGTACTCCTTTCATGGTTCTGTGTCATTTTGTTAATTTCACAACATTTCAGACTTTTTCCTAACGGTGTTGCACACTTAGTAGGCTATAACAAAAGCCCCACCCCAAACTGAACTCACTCCCATTGAGTCAGTGCTGGTTGTTACCCCACAGAGCTGGGAAAAACTGCCTGTGTGCTTTTCTGAGACTATGCCTCTTTATCAGAATAGGAAGACTCATCTATCTCTCTCAAAGTGACTGGTGGTTTTGAACTGCTGACATTGTGGTTAGCATTGTCCAACACATAAGCAGTACACCACCACAACACCTTCATAGACTTTAGTTCAGTATAAATAACACTTTTCTAAGTACTGGAGAAAAAATGGTGAAACTTGCTTTATTGCAATATCATTATTGAAGTAAAGCCACAGTCTCTATCTCTGAGATGTGCTTTCACCTTCAATTCCAACCTAAGGATGCCTGACATATTTGTAGCTCCTAAAATAGTACCTTTTGAAATAGGGATCAATGTGCTATTTTCCTCTTTTTTTATTTAATCAATGAATTTATCTTCTTTTGAATGAGATTTCTCACCTTTAGCTTAGATATTAGTGAAGATTTTAAAATTGTTGATAAAGATTGTTTTCATATTATTTAGGTTGGTTTTGGAGAAAATATATGTAAGCTATAATCCAGATTAGTTCCAGTGGCATTACCTGTTCCTGATATCTCTTTATATACATACCCCAAATCAAACAATCAGACCCCCTGTTATTGAGTTGATTCTTACTCTACAGGAAAAAGTAGAACTTTTCCTTGGGGTTTTTAAGCTTGTAAGTCTTTCCTGGAAGAGAAAGCCTTGTCTTTCTCATGCAGAGTGACTGGTGTATTTTAAACACCAATCTTTGTGGTTAGCAGTCCAACACCTAAGGCCTGGTGCTCCCAGGCTCCTTTGTCTGTGTATATTATTATTGATAAACATATGCAGATAACATACAAGTCATTGTTGAGGAGTGATAGTAGTAAACAGATGAGGGTATAGAGCTCTCCTCTGCAGCATTGGTTCCTCTCTGACGACTTCCACCAGAGAAGAATGAAGAATTCTATGGCAATTACTCACTTAAGAAGTAAACCTGGTCCTGTTGATTTGAAATTTCAAACTATTGCCTTAGTTTCCAAAATAATTGTTTGAATGAAAGACACTCTTGTGGGTGAAGAAGACTCTTTGTTAGCTGAAAATATGAGGGGTACCAAAGACTCAGAAAATATTTTGGAAATGATGATGGCAACATTTGTACAAATATGCTTGAATTTAATGGATGTATATAATGTTATAAGAGCCACCAGAGCCCACAGTAAAATGATTTTTTTAAACAGAATATTTTCAAAGCTATGTATTTAATTTTTTTTCTTACAAAACAACCTTATCATCAAAGTTACTGCATTTATCAAATCTGTGATTCCATTTTTGGAAACATTTTTATAACTCATCTGTTTGGAAGGCTGAGCGCACCTCGTTTTTTCTTCACCTCTTCTCTGTGGTCAAAACATTATCATTTCATGTTCCTCTTCATTCGTGGAAATGTAAAGAAGTCACATGGAGCGAGGTCAGGTGTGTGAAACAAGAGAGGCATTTTGTTTTTGCCTCAAACAGATGCACTGAGATGGCTGTGTAAGCAGGTGCAATACTGTGGTGGCAAAAAAAAAAAAACAATCCCTGTCTGCCACAAGTCAGGCCTTTTTTGGATGTACAGAGTTACACAATCTTTTTAAAATCTCTATATAGAAAACTTGATTAACAGTATGATGTGATGGATCAAACACCAAATATGCTACAAGTTGACCTTTTCATCTATTTAGGACTTTGTCACCAATCGACATGTCCCTCTTTTTGAAATGAGAAAATCACTCATACACTTGAAATCCATGAGCTCTCAGACAGTGCTCAGAGGCTTGGGCTCCGTGGGCCCCCCATAGGAAGAGCATTTTCCCTCTGGTCTGGGTCCCAGTTCATCAGAGTTCATACCATGTTGACTCCATGCACTTCTGTGGGAGTCATAACTCCACAGAAGTTTTACATCTATCCCAAGTGGTCATCCCCTAATAAAATAGATTTAATTTGACCATCCACAAAGCCTTTTAAAATCCAGGATAAATCATAAATGAATGCTATCCTCATTAAATTTCTCTAATAAAGATAAGGTCAAAAAATCAAAAACATTAGCAATTTCCTGGGGATAACAAAACAAAATAATAAACCCTTGGCAATAATGCAGATAAGAGATGTTTTATATTTAACCATTCACTTTACACAGGATATCTAGACCCTTATTTTTGAGGTTTTGAAAACAAGAAATTCTTTGGGAACATGACGTTTTGTAAAGATTTTTTTCTTTTTCGATCCATTGTTGTAGACCAAAAAAACCACAGATGCATTTGTATAGAATGCAGAAGGTGTGGTTGGGGTGGTCTGGCTTAAAATGTAAACTGAGGTGTTTGCAAACTTGGTTGTATGGAGAGGGGCTGGGGGAACCAACACTTCAAAGAAATATGAAAGCTGGATCTGGTGCACAAGACCCATAGATTAGGTAGGATGCTGGGAACAACAGACTCAAGTGATGGCAATTAAGAATTGTTCATGGAGATTGGAGAGCAGAACAGTAGCTCCAAGTATGGATTTTTAACTATGTAGTTGCATTGACAACAGCAAGGATCCTGGGATGGTTAGCTGCAGTGGCAGGGGTTACTTTAAGAACAATTATCACCAAGCCCTTTCAGCTCCCAGTGAGGGAGGGCAACGGCATGAAGTTACCCCAAAACCCTGAAGGTCAGTCTCTGGAGACCTTTGCCTTTTACCTATCTCTATTTTGATAGTTGAGAGCCCTTGTGAAGTAATAGTTTTCACATTGGCACTTGTTTCTTTGCTCATCTATACTTCAGCAAATGTTCAACTTTCTGATAGCTCAGAAGACGCATGTATGACTCTGTGAAGGAGTATGTGTATCTGCAAACATAAGCACTTGGTTGTGTTCATATTAGTATTTTATGAGATTTTTCTTCTTTACTTTATATGAGTTATTCATTTGAGACCCTAAACAAATTGAAGAAAGACATTTTCAATATGTTTTGAATACAGTCTCTGTGTTAATAACAGTTGTTTATACTTCTTAAGAAATGAAGGGAGAAGTCTTTGGCAGGTGGTATTTCATAAGGTAGTGGCCGAGAACCCTTTGTTTTGAAAAAAGAGCTCAATTATCTATGAAGCCTATTCACAGATAAGTTTAGATCAATAGACTTTGTACATTAAGTAAATCTTTTCACTGAAATGTAGAAAATTTTAGCAGCTGACATATTAGCTTTAGAAGGACATATTGATACAGAAGGAGGAGGACAAGGAAGGAAGTTGTTTCCATTGAAGTGATGTATATGTATATATTTTTGTTCATTTGATAATTTGTCATATCAAAGGTTTGCTGCTTTTTTGTGACAAGACTACTGTAGGCATTTACTGGATTGTGGTAAAGATTGTACAACTCTTCTGGATAAGATTGGATATTGAATTGTATGATGTGGATTATGTCCCAACAAAACTGTCTAAAAATGTTTCTGTTTTAAATGACATGAACTGTCTGTGGACCTTCAAATAGGAGCACTTGTGGCACAGTGGGTTAAG
Source organism: Nesogale talazaci (assembly GCA_004026705.1). Lineage (NCBI taxonomy): Eukaryota > Metazoa > Chordata > Mammalia > Afrosoricida > Tenrecidae > Nesogale > Nesogale talazaci. Next base: position 234,100 of record PVJH01000699.1, on the reverse strand, counting down.
CATTAGGCTGCTACCTGGAGGGCGGATAGTTTGAATGCACCACTTGAGAATGTGGAAAACTCACAGGGACTAGTCATTTCTGTTCCTATAAGGTTAGCTATAAATCAGATTCGACTCATTGACAGTGAATTTGGGGGTTGCAGGTATCTTTTGTTATCATTGAAACTAGACACCTTTTAAAACTGAGAGACCCTTTAAAACTTGAAAGTAGAAATTTAGGAAGAGAAATGTCTGATGCTTCTTTTCATTCTGAATCAGTTTCTTCCAGTCTGGGTTAAACTTGATGTAGGTGAGAAGGGTAGAGGTAGTGACCCTGTTAGGATCACCCAAGAAAGGCCAGTGTGGGCCAGAGCAGAAACTCCAGCCTCATTCACAGAACATGGGAGAGCACAGAGAGTGACTTGAAAGGTCAGTTAAGCCTATAGACCCCATCAGAAACTCGAATAGAGGCTCCACAACTCCAGTCACTTTCAGCCCTAGGTGCCCCTACTTTGTTAAATACTTAATGTTTTCTTCAGGACACCTACTTTCATTTAACTTAAGTTTATGCTTCATGACTACTAAAACTAGCTCTAGCAAAAAGTACCAGTTTAGAAATTTGCTATTGAGTAAATTGTACTTGTGAGTATTAGAACTAAGAACTGTATTCCATGGAGTTTTCAATGTCTTGGTGGTTCAGAGAAGAAAAGTTCTAAGTTTTTGTTCCTGGCACCCCAGGTGGACTTGAACTGTCAGTCTCCCAATTAGCAGCTAAACACATGAACTATTTACATTACCCAGCCATCCTAATAAAATGAACGCAGACAAGTTGCTTGTGGAAGTACTGATCCTGAGCAAGATGAACCTGTGGGATCAGAAGCCAAGATGAAGAGACTGTCTAGGAGCTGATAGGATGAGAGCACTCGGAAGCTATTTGCTTTCTCTTCCTCCATTGCATATTATTTAATGAGCATGCTCATGTTATAGTTGTTTGTATGTTACACTTAGAAGTTGTTTTTACCATTGTTGTTGTTTTGTTTTATGTGTTAAATACATGTATCCCTGTCTCTTAGATTTAATTAGAAGGATTGCAGAGTTGAAAATGGACTGGTTTTCTCCCTGGACCATCTAAAATCATCACAGGTACTTAGTCCCTGACTGGTCTTGGGACTGTTAAACTTCGTGTAGCTGCTCTGTGTTCTTTGGGTTGGTTGATTCAAGAGGCTGTTTGTAGAGGTTAGAGCTGCTACAGAGAGCAACGGCCCCATCATTGTGAAGGGAATGTCAGAGAACAAATGTCAGAATGTCACAGTCCAGAAGTCAGAGAAGCTATTTTTGTTGGCAAGCAAGTTTGTATAGTCCTATTTTGGTTTTATAAATGTTTGAGAAATTGTAAGGCCTTCATGCATTCCAGTTGTAGCTATTTATAGTAGTATATTGGTTGATGCAACCTAGACAAAGACACTAGTTCTGCAAAGGCTAAGCTTCATGCTAGATTTCCCTTCCAAAGAGAGTTTTATCAGGTCTTTGATGCTGAATTACAAATGTGTTTTACATACAACTCACAAATGTGAATGGATCTGGTATGTATTGCTGAGGACAAATCTTAATCCCAGCTGGTCGCCAAATGGATAGAGTTGAATGTGAATTTCACATTTGCAGAAATAACTTTTTAAACTTTTCATTGTGAATTTATTGTCTAAGGCAAAGTTGACAGTATGTGCACATTACAGTGGTCACTTGTGTCATTGTGGACCACTTGGGGATCTAGGTCCAGTTGTTGGGGGCTAATCTTGTTGGAAGGACTTTGTATAGCTAGCTGCCTGATGGCTAATGGGAGTGTATGAAATGTGATAACAGTGAACACACTCACTTTGGATTGATTCTATCTAGAAGTGCCTCAGAAAAAAGACATGGAGCTCCACCTCTGAAAAATCAGCCCCAGAAGTCCTAGAAGACACACCTGCACTCTGACACAGGTGAGGGTTTTTCTAGGTGTCTGGTGTGATGTGTTTTCTGATAGCCTCTTGACTTCTGCTGGAACATTCCTGAGTTATGGGATGGCCCTCGAATTCCAGCCTGTGTGACTAGCTCTTGCAGAGGAGGATCATGAGGTCCACTGTTAGAGAAAGGTCAAAGAGAGACTGGGCAGAAGGAAAGCTCTGAGAATAGGGACAAACCTCTGGAGCTATGTATATTCCACGTTTCTATTTTGGATCCCTTGTAACATAGTGAGTTACATGTTGGGCTGCTAACCACAAGGTCAGCAGTTCATAACCACCAGCTGCCCTGTAGGAGAAAATAGAAACTCTGTAAAGATTTATAGTCTCAGCAACCCAGAGACTCAGTTCTTTTCTTTCCCACAGAGTTGCCATGGAGCCTGACTTGACTCGATGGGAGTGAGTGAGTTTGTACCTGTGTATGGAGCAGACCACTCTATCAGTAACCATGTGCCACCTGAGACCAGCATGGATTTCATGTCATAAGGTCAACTTTGGGGGCAAACTACAGGACGAATAACATTAGACGCATGAAAAGCACATGATAATATGTCATGAGGCCTTGGGGACATTTGATACATTGACAACACCTCTTGCAGACAGGTGGAATCTGCCAGCTGTTCCTACAGAAATAGCAGCAGATTAAAATAGACGTTTCCCCTGGGGAGGGCTAGGAGTAATGCCTTGGGAGTGAGCCTCCCTTAATTTTGGATACAGAGATGCAATTCAGCTTGCCAGTGAAGAAGACCTGGTTTTGCTTTAATGGGAGAAAAAGATAAATGTAATAGTGTTATAAGGAGAAAATTAGGGGTTCAATTTTTGGTAAACCATGCTGGTTTTATAAACAGAACTTTTAAAAAAAGTCTACAGAATTTACAAATTATTTTAAGTACACATTTTTGTTAGTTATGTGTTCTAATGAGATTTAAGAAATTGCGTTATCTCTGGTCTATTTACTTCACGCCAGAAAGAGACTGGATTTGCATACGCGGTTATTGTGTCTGGGTTTCAGAGCTGCAGGCTGGGCCCTGTGTTTGAAGACGGGTAAGCCCTTGTCATCTCTGCCCTCTCCTGCCTCACCTACATGGAACTTGTGTACTTCAGGATGCAGTTCAAATAAAAAATTTTTACCAGTCAAGTTCTGGAAGGGGCCTAAAACTCAGGTTTCTCTGTTGAGAGTGTGCCATTTTCTCTAATGGAAGGTTAGCTATTCTTATTGTTCTAAAATTTTAATCCATGTCTTGGGAAAGAATTCCTTTGCCCCCACTTTTAATTAAATCGAGCTGCCAACCAGGCTGCAGCCATAGTGAAGTGTTCTGAGTGCTTCTCTGATGTGGAATGCAAGTGAATGCATCCAGCAGAGGTCTGCGGAAGAGCTCATGCTTCCTGTCTCCTGACCACAGCCCTGGAGAGAGTTGATCTTAAAAGCCTGCTGAAGAAAGCAGATTTAGTTTGCCTTTTCACTGCTATTTTTCAACCTAAATACTTGAGATTTATGTTTGGTATAGAAGTAGTAAGAAAAGGTGGCAAAACTGAAATAGAGGCGTTTGTTCTGGTATTAAAATTAAGTTAAACATAATGTTAGCATTAATATAAATGAAGGCATTTCTTTATGTGATCTAGTCTGTGTTCTAATAACTTTTGTTCACAGAAAATTTCAAGATTGATCTCCTACATTCTAGAATTCTAAAAATAATAGGAACCCAACCATTTATAGAAGCCCAACCATTTTTATTTTTCTTTTAAAGATTTCAGCCAAAGGAGGAACTGAAATGGACTAGAGTCGGCATCTGCTTATAGGTTTATTTGCCAACCGACTCAAAGCTAAAACAGTATTTCCCAATGGTGCAGGCAGCTTAGGCTCAGCTTAAAATAATATGTTAAAAAAAACAGAAACAATGATTAATTCACAAAAAGGAGATAAAATAAAACTCATGTAATTCCCATGCCTTATTAGAGTGTAGGCGGAAGAATTCATTCACATGGGATCTTTTAGTGAGTGGAATCTCTTATTACAATACTTGAAATGAGTGTGGTAAGCCCTCAATATAAGTATCCACTTTGGTTAACATATGAAGAGGCTTTGAAAAAAATGTGAGGAAAATTCCATTATCTTTTTATACCATTTTCCACTAACTTTTTTGAAACTCCCTCATATACTGAAAATTTTGACTATAATTGAAGTAGCATTTTGCCTAGCTTGACTCCCTAACAGAAATAAACAATGTTCATGAAAGTATTCAATGGTGATTTACTTGAAGAGATTGGAATTTTGTTGTGTAAAAGAATATCCCATTAGTAATACTAGATTCTAAACCAGAATAATTGTGAAGGAGACCAAATAATTATTACCATTGCCCCTAAAACCAAACGAAAAGCATACATCGAGTTTTTAGGATTATTGAATTTCCTTTTTTACTAAATTTATTTCTATTTTTTCCCTTTAATCACAACACATATACAGACAGACACACATTTTCACACATGCACAAAGGGAGCAATCATTTCTCTTGACGGAATTTGAATGTGATAATCTGTGCCGGAAATATAGTCCTTTTCTTAATTGACTAAATCTTGTCCTTTTCAAAAAAATTCAATCCAAGGTGGACAGGGTCTGCCTGTCACATTCCTGTGTCATGAGTGGGAGGGTCTTTTTCCTCACTGAACCCCCAAGCACCTGCTCTTCATAAACTACCATGGAAGAAACTACTGCAACAAGGTTCTACTCACTAAGAGCACTGAAGCAAAACCCAGGTTATAAATGCTTTGTTTCTCCCACCCCTCTCTTCATCCTCCTCCTCCTCCTCCTCAGTTACCATGCACAGAGAGAAAAGACCGGTCATGGTGTTGGAAGTGAAAGCATAAGGCTAATTGTTGGTGCTTTACTGTTACAGACCACCTAGTAGAGAAAGCTCGAAAATGAGGTCTGTTAGAAAGTTAAGGAAATGGAAATGCCATTTTGATTTTCTTTAGGTGTACAGGAAGAGGGGATGTGGGTGTGTGGCTAAATGCATCTGGTTTCTGGGGATTTGACATAAGTTTTTTGTTGGCAGCATGGAAGTAGATTTTATGTTTTATGAACTGGTTATGTGATCCTGATGCATGGGATCAAACACAAGACCATTCCTTTCATCCATCGTAAGGTAATGTGGCATCCACTATTGTGAGTTGGCCTCCTGGGATAAGGTGTGTAGATTCCTGCTGGACACCGGCTGGACACCACCCAGTCTTCTTTTAGAGGTGGATTTCCTCTCTTGCCACATTTCGCTTTGGGGTACTACAGGTGCATGTTGAGAAAGAGAAGTTCCTGGCTGCTTGAATGTCCTTGCTGAGTGTAGCTAGGTAGACACAAAAACACAACACCCACATTATAAGATTGGTCGATGAAAGTCTTAAAATACCATATAAAGTAGGCCTCAAATTGCATAGCTGGTATGGTACTTGGTTGGTACTTCTGTGAGGTTCTGTAGCACAAGTAGTTAATGTTTCCATCTGCTAACCAGAATGTGGGTGGACTGAAACCCACCCACCAGCTTGGAAGAAAGCCTGGTCACCTATTTTGAAAACTCATGGCATGAGAATCCTCTGCATACAGCTTGTCGTGAGTTGGAATCAGATTGGAGAGCAACTGGTTTGACTTTTTTCCTTTTGTGGTAAATATCTATATTTAAAGACATATGGTCAGGGCATGTGGAGTGTTTTCTTTTATAAAGGGGGAAAGTGGAAAAAAAACACAGCATTTGAACCCTAAGTTTTCTTTGCCTCACTTTCTCGCTGATTGTAAGAAAACAACACAGTTTTGTGTTTGTGTGTGTATGAAGAATCACAAAGAAATGTTGCTCTTTTCTATTGGTCTATTCAGTGTTAGTGATTATGTTTGAATCTTGAATCTATACATATATATATATATACATATGACATTAAATAGAACTAAAATCAGTTTCTGGTTGTTTCTGCTGTGTTGTATGGAAGTTATTGTCTTGAGACCATAAAGGCTGTTGTATTTCAGACTCAATTTGAGGTGTAAAGCACTATATAATTTAAGCTATTCTGTGGAAAAGCAACCACAATGACAAAACATGGTCACTCATGGAGAATTTATGCAGCTACCTATGTCCAAAGTGGTGCAGGAAGGGGTCCATGTTCATCTCTCAAAGGCAGACTGAATGAAGTCCAAGTGGAATAAAAGCCCTGTTTTCAAAGTTGCCAGTTGGATGTCAGAAGCTTGTCTCACATTTGACTATCAGCCTCACAAAATACGCTGTTTTCACTTGAGCAACTGAACCCTCTGCATCAAACCCAGGGCAGCCTTCGGTCCGCTATGGAGAGTAAAGCTCCGTGCCGTCACTGGGTCGTGTTGGTTACATAGTGACGAAGGCCTAATGTGCAGAGAGATGGAAATGTTATAGGCTTGGTAGGCAGAGGAAGAACAAGGAAAATGCTGACTTGTTTACACCTCAACCTTAGGCTGCATGGTTATATGAATAAAACACTCATCTCTGAGAACACAGACCCCCGTAAAACACTAATGTGAGTTTTTGATCTTCTTGCCAAAAAGTGCATTTTCTCATTCTCGTATTGTTTCCTACCCTCTTCCTCATGTGTTTGTGAGTGTGCACATATGCAGTACACACAGTCTCAGGGAACACAGAGACCCTTGAGAGCCCATCTGTCAGCTGCCTCTTAAGTATCCTTGATGCAGAACCCTTGTAGGGTCCTTAAACAATGCTCTGAAAACTGGTTTTTCCCTCAGTCAAGAGAAACTTAACTCTAAAATGGGCTTTTAGTTTTCTGACTGGGTAAATAAACCACTACTTCACAGAATGTGGAGAATAGAATATTCGCAGTACCAAAATACCTGCCAAATGATAGACAAGACTTGCGAGATATAAATGAGCTTCCTTTTATGAGATCGCGTCATCTGTTTTCATTACTTCTCCAGTGGAGTTTATGTTCTAAAGATCTCCTTTATTGTAGTCCTCTAAGATGAAACTGTTTCTTGTTTATGACTCAAGATTCCTAACCTAAATATTAGGATGTTCACAAATTGCATACCCTCCATACCTAACAGGGTAGATCCTGTGGAACACATGTGGTCGGTCTGTTCTGTTTTGGAGCCGTACTGGTGCTTTAAAGCCTCTGTGAGCTCCAGGAACAATGGTGCAGCAACTCATTCAGTAAGCTGGAGTCAGGTCTTTCTTGTGATCCAAATGTTAGCAGTCTCTCACTTCCCTCTGCATTACATCCATTTCCACACGGAACCTGTCAGGACTGGGTGGGTTCTGTGGTAGAATTAAGGTCTAGTGAAGGTTAGGCTCCACTGCATACAAGTTTGGAAAAACACACAACCTCTTTGCACCTTCTTTTTCTTACCTGAAGTTGTAATAGTGTTCCTTTTACAGACAATTTTATTGGGATCTGCAAATGAAAAAAAAAAAAAGAAAGAAAAGAAAAGCTGAAGTGCCACACAGTTGATAGCTTGATTTGACATAGTGTTTTTTATTATTATTTAGTAGTAGTTGTTGGTTGAGTCAGGACTCACAATAAAGGGCCTTCAAAAATCTAGTAACACTTAGTAGTACCTGAAAACAAGAAGAAGAAATCTTAAATTCTTGTTCCCTGTTACCCACAGATGCCACCAACAAGCAATTGAACCTTAGAGAATTTTGTGATTTTTGGGACACTGACACCTATAAAAGGTCTTACCTTACATATATTGCTATAACTTCTCATGAATTAATTTGCCTAATTCTAAGGGTAGAGTATGACTTAGGTAAACAGTCCTTTAACCTTCTAAAACCTTGGTGACTATGTTGTTAGCGGCCTTCAATGTCATCCCTATCTCCTGGACATCCCATGCTCAGTGGGATAAAGTGAAACCCTGCCTAGCCATGTGTCATCCCCACAGTTCATTATGAGGTGGACTTTTGTGATCCACAGGACCTTCTCTGGCTGATTTTCAGATCTTTCCTCATAATCTATCTTCATCTCAAAACTCCACTGAAAGCTGTTCAACACCATATCAACACACAGCCTGTAGTGACAGATGGGTGGTAGTGGCCCACAGGTGCATTGACCGGGAACTGGACTCATGTCTCTTGCCTGGAAGGCAGAATTCTACCATGGAGCCCCCCAAACCACCTTGGTTACAAGTTAGGCAACCCAGTTCCCATGTAAGGATGGTCACACAGTTTTTGAATAAAGAAAGAATTCTGTAGCAAAATCTTTCTTGTTTGTTGACTGAAGTCTGACAGTTCCTGATCTTTAAAGAGCAGGAACAGGCAGTGGGAAGAAGGCAGGTGACTCAAAGCAAAGTTGGATTCTTGGCTGCTGTTAATTTATTTTTTAAATAAGAAAAAAGTCTTCTGGATTCTAAGATACCTGTAAACTTTATAACACATCCTCTCTATAAAGTACCCTTCTTCCCTTGTCCTGTAACCCCCTTTATGATGGATACTGCTGCTCTTGTTGGAAGTGTGTCCTCCTTTCCTAGCTGCCTAAATGCTTCCTCTTGAGAAGTTTTGGTTATGGTGCAACTTGTGGAGCACTTGGCTGCTAACCGAAGAATTGGCAGTTTGAATGCACCCCACAGTGCCATGTGAATAGAGCCAGAACTTCTCTCCCATAAAGCTGGTGGCCTATAGGAAACCCTATGGGATATTCTCGTCAGAGTCAACTCAGGGCTGTCTAACAACAATAAGGAAGCTGAAGTTCTTGTTCCTTATTCGATGGAAATAATTATCGTCACCAAAAGTCCTGCCTGCCGAGAAGTAGTTGAGTACTGTATCTTTGAGGTTCCCAGGTGGTAAAAAATGACACACTTGGGATAAATTGAAGATGTTAGTAAAAGTACTATGTCCATAGATATGGGAAGGCTTCATGCAAACTTTTTTGTAAAGGATTAGAGGACTGTGTACAAAATATTTTTAATTTTTGTAAGTCATAAGTTATATGGCTTCCACTCAAAATCAAGCAATGAATGGGAGATGGTTTATGAACCATACATAATTTACCAATCCCTAGTTTAGGGGACTATCTGGAATGAGGAGGGGGGCAGTGACTAGCCCTCAGTTGTTGGGGAAGGTTCAGGGAATTACCAGAACCCTGGGGGATAGGGCCCTGTGAAGAGGTCTACCCAGGCAGGAGCTATGGCTACTAGAGAGACACTATAAGATTCAGATGCCCCCCCCCCCACATGAGGAAGAAGGTGGGAAATAAATATCTAGGCTTCATTTATTTTCCATCCCTTGCTTCTCATTAGTGTACTCCATTGACTGGATCCATTTAGAAGCTGGAGAATCAAGGGAACCCAATAGCCCTTTGACTTATTCTATACTAGTGATCTCCTAGGGACAGAGAGCAGGTGGAAAGGGGGAAGAAATCCAGCAGGAGTTATTAAGAGAAGGGGAACATATGTGTTTAGCATAGATTACCCTAATACTGAGGTCTTCATAAGCATTTCTTCCTGTCTTTGCTTATTAATCTGTGAGATCATAAATATCTGCATCAATGATTACATGAAGGATTTACATGCTTTGAGTTTATAATGTGAAGAGGCAACGAGTAAAGGAAACTTGAGTAGAACTTTCCACAAAGAGCCACTCCCACAGGAGTATGGCATAGGAAGGTTTTTGAACCATGGCCAACTGAGCTCCCCTCTGGAATCTTCTTTCTAAGGAAAGATATTATAGTCAGTTCTCCATAGGTGTGAGAACGTAGAGAAACCCTTGTATCCATCAACTCACTATTGACATGCATGAGTGAATGGCTGACTTCATATAATGAAGAATTTAATTTAGTCTTGCTCCTGAATATCACATCACACACAGACTTAAGGATTTATAAAAAGGAAGGTCCTGGAAGTTTTGTAATCCATAGTAATTAAAGGTATTGAGAATGAATATTTAACTTGAATTTCTCTGAATTTGTTTTTGTTTTGCGTTTATACTGTTTGTAATTTGGATTAATAATTATTTTTCAAAAAGATTTCACTTATACTATTTACCTGGCAGGGAAGATACCATGATCACAAAGATGGTTTTCCCAGGGCAAGACTTACCCATTGCACTCCAGATGTGCTGAGTCCTGTGATTTCCCAAATGTGGGAAACTCAACCTCATAGTTGCTAGTAGTGGGGGAGTGCATTCATGCTCTCCCTCGTTAAAAAAAAGGAAGAAAGAAAAGAGATTTCACTTCCATTGCAGACTTGACTTATTAGTTCTCAAAACTGTACTCTGTGTATAGTAACTAGTAGTAAGCAGATAGCAACTCTGAGATGTCACACTTTTGTAGGAAATATGACCATCAACTTTTGTGTTCTATCAACTTAGTGGGTTCAGTTAACCAAAATCAAAGATTTCAACAGGCACTTCAGGAAACCTGTGGTTGGTGATGTTGTTTGTATTTTGACAAACTGTCTTGAAAATATAAATATTATCATTTTTAAGGGGCTCTAAGAATTTTCCTGGCAACACACAGCAAACTTTTTTCAGCACTGTTGTATAGTTTGAGTCACAAATCTGTTTCTGCATGCAGAGAAAGGTACCTGAAAGAGTAGGACTGTGGCCATCTTCTTTGGCATACTGGAACCTAGACAGCTGGAGAGTTGTGACTTGGTGATCGGTGATGGAATAGAATGAAACTTGGGCAGGTGTTGAACACGTGTAGTTTGTCTGATATGAACCATACATAATTTATCATTTAATTAGAGAGGAGTCAGTCTGTGGCTTTCAGCCTATTTTTCTCAATGACTTTGGACATACTTCTAAACAAGTATGTTAAATGCATTATGTTAATGTCTCAATGTATATGTTGTTCTCCCATTCTTACTCCATGTGCTCTTAGTTTCTCTGGAGTCAGATTTCACTCACACTGACCTGTATACAACTGAAGGAAACACCGCCCAACCGCTGTTGATTTCATTTTGATAAGTCTTCCTTGTTTTTTCAGATGCTCCACTGTACAAAATATGGCACTCTTCTCCAGGGACTGGTCTCCTCATGGCATGTCCTAAGAACTTGAGATAAAGTCTTTTCAATTCATGACATATTTAGTATTCTTCACCAATCCTATAATACAAAGTCAATTCTTTTTAGTCTAACGTATTCATTGTCCAGGTATTGCATGCATATGATTGAAAAAGTATAGCTTTGGACAAGTGCACCGTAGTTCTCAAAGTAGCATCTTGGTCTTTTGAACATTTTAAAGAGATATTTTGCAGCAGATTTGCCCAATGCAAGTTTCATGGCCTCTTCTGACATCCATTTGGTCTTCTCTTTCTTACCCTTCTTTTAAATTACCTTTTGATATCTTCATGTGCCATATATTTGAACTCAATTCTCTACTCTGGGGGCAGGGGAAGGAATAGAGAATAAAGAAAAAGTTTGGGAAGGTGAAACAATCAGCTCTCCACCCCAGTGTATGTAACTGTGTGCGCTTGGATGTGCACACACGTTTCAAGGACATGTAGTTAATTACTTCTTGAAGGATGATAGGAGAACAAGGAATAGATTTAGTTTGGTTTCACTTTGTTTCTTGTCTTTCTCCCCTCTGACACCCTGTCTACAATTTCATTCTGTTATATCACCTGAATGTTGAAAACCAAGTCCTTTAAGTGTTTTTAACACCTATGATGGCTGTTGCGTGACTAACTTCCATTGAATCAACTCTGACTCTGGGTGCCTTTTTTACAAAAAGTCAGCAAAAGGTTCATAGAAAATATGTATATTGAAAAAAACTGCATGGATTAGAAAATTCACCTGCTCTAAAATACTTTGCTCAAAAATAAAACTGATGTTAAGTGATTTGGTTATAACGTAGCTTAAGGGGATCTACTTTGAGATATAGGAAGAATAAGATTAGTTTGAAAATAGCACCTATCATAGCAAAATTAATTCTGCTAAAATTAAATAAAAAGCAAACATTAAACTTATGGTAAACTTGGGTAGGAAAGTGGTGCAATTATTGGTGTTTTTTAAAAAGTTTATGTGGATATTGCACCCAGAGAAATCAGATGTTTACAAATTGATCGTTCCTTTTAAGCAAGGATGAGACCATGTTGGAGAAAAATTTCATAGTAATAGATTATCTGCATCAATTTGCAAGGAAAATGAACTTTTGAATGTCAGTTGAAAAAAAAATACCCTACACCATAACTGAACATCTCAATTGATTCATCTTAACACAATTCTGTTTGAAAAATTAAAATTGAGGAAACTTTATGCTCATTGAGCTTCTGTTCATTCCCCTCATAAAACACAGGTAATGTTTTTGAGTTTATATAAAAAACCATTAGGCTTACAATCCATATATAAAAAACCTTATATAAAAAAACTTACAATCCATATTTGTCTCCTTGATTTATTTTGTTTCTGAATCTTCAAAAAGTTCCTTAAAGGGAATTTGCCTTTTATGGTTAGGAGAGTAAACAGACAGCATTGATATGGTTAAATTCCCCAGGAGCCTCAGTTATTTAGAGAGGAACTTAACAGCTGGTATCATCACTTATATAAATGTTTTGACATTGATAAAATTTATGCTGAGGAATAGAGTTCATATTTTAGAAAGCTAATGCACTATTCACTGCTAGATTAAAGTGTGTATTTAAAATTTTTATATTTTGAATCCGTTTTTCCACAAAGTTTTTCAAGAACCTTCATCTACAATAGAATGAAAGGTTGCCCAGTGCTGTGCCATCTTCAGTAGGTTTGAGTCCATTCATGTTGTTATTGTGTTCATTTCACTAAGAATTTGGCTCATTTTCACTGACCCTCTAGTTTACCAAATGGGATATCCTTTTTTAGTGGTTTGTCTTTGCTGATGACTTGTCCAAAGTAAGTAAAATGAAGTCTCTCAGTACTTGCTTATTCTGCCAGTCTATGGCAACAGCTGAATAACTATGCAGAAGTTTATTTTGATCAGAATGGATAATTATGGAAAAAGCTTAAAGACCCATCTTCACTGCTATCAAGTTGATTTTGATTCACAATAACTCCTTGGGACAGGGAAGAACTACCCCTGTGGAACCAGTTTCTGAGACTTTAACTCTATGGGAGTTGAAGGCCTAGACTTTGTCTAGAGGAGAGCTGGTGATTTTGAAGTGCAGTTAGTCTCCTGATCAAGGGCACATAAGCAGAGCTGAAGACAGTGTCTCCATTCTCATTACCTAATGGTTACCCCTTACAGGTCAGTGGGTTAGGTTTTGGCCTGCCAACCACAAGGTCAACAGTTCAAACCCACCAGCCACTCTGGTGGAGGCTGAGGCAGGCTGTCTGCCATAGAGATTTACAGTCACATGGCACCTTATGGAGCCATTGTGCTCTGTTCTGTAGCTTTGCTGTGTGTCAGAATCAACCCAGCAGCACTGTGTTAAGGGCCAGCAAAATCAGGAATCCAATTTTTGTTTTCTGCAGTGCATTTTCCACTATCACATTGCAGGGTTGCATCAAATACTTTTCTATGTCTTCATTCTGAACAACTTCTTGATAAGGAAAGGATCAGATAATTTTCTCATGCTTCTGATTTTAAACTCACATTGTACTTTTACCCCCACCGTAAACATTGTTGAGATTGGTCATTTGATTTCTGTTTGGTTTGGCTACCTTTTCTTGAGTTTCTGTTTGAGAAGGCCAGTGTCAGATTTCTCTTGTGAGAGAGATGAGGGGAAGAGTCTCTGAATGACCTTTTTCTTAAAAAGAGCTTGGCAGAGCTTTTCACAGCTAATAGTTCAGTGGGAGATTTGCTTTGAAAATAGGATCTTCTTAGAAATGCAGGGTATTACCATAAAGGTGGGCACACAAATGTGACTTTCCCAGAAGATTCCAAACACCTTTGTGATCTGTGAAGAGAACATCCCCACTGTATTTGTCTGCAGTGTTTGTGAGCTGTCTCGAGGATTAACCATGGAATTATAACCCCTGGTCCTCCTGTAAAGTATCATATAGTGAGTGCTGTGTGTTCTTGTTGATTTTATAGGGGGCCACGATGCATTACAAAAGTACTTTTTTTGTGTGGTACAGAAGAAATCCTCTGTAGCTTGGAGATTTTCTGCTGTATTAATTTATTAACCCCTTTAAAAATAAGACAAAACAGTGCATTGGTCTTCTTCAAAAGGATAACACCTTATCACAGCTCTTTGGTGAACTGAGACATATAAAACTCAGTTATATTTGACAGCATGCCCCACTAGGAATCATGTCTTCAATGAAGCTATTGTTTAGCCCAGAAATAAATGGCAAGAGTTAGAAAAAATTAGATGGAGGTGGTGGGGGTGGATGTATTGGCTTTAAAAATTATTTTCATGTCTTTCTGGTGGAGTCAATATTGGTTTCTGCCCTGTGGCTACTTTGCAGTAATACATGTGCTTAGTTAACCTCATTGACCTCCTTTCTGCTTCCAAGAGGTGGAGCATGTTGGGGTGACTAGCTCTGCAGGTTTGGTTGGCCCCATTAGCACAGTCAAGCACAGAGTTAGGTTTTAGGAGCTTTAGTATAGCTGGAGTCAAGAAGGTACTCTTTTGTGGGCTGTGTTGATGATAAAGAGGTTAGCTATCAAGAAGCTCATTGAGAAGGGGTTACAATGGATTGAGGAGATATTCCTTAGCCCTGCAAGGAATTTCTTCTCCACCAGTTTTTCTCATTACTGGCTGAGTGTCAAATACTGGACAAGGCTAGAGCCAGATCATTAATCCTGCCAACTGTTATTTCCCTGTGATGCTCAAATGCAAGGGGTTTGCCCTTTGATTTCAGCCAGCATTGCTGCCTGCTCACCAGTCATGTCCAGAGAACATACTGAGCTAAATGTGATAGGGGTCCTGTGAAAGGGTCTGTTATACTTTGTATTGGTGAGTTTTAAAGTCCTACAGACTGTTTTTGGAGGGTTTGTGTGGATCTGAAGGAATGAAAATGGCCTGTGATGCTTACCTCTTAACCACTGAGATATTTCTATAGAACCAGGGTTGGCTGGTTTTTCCAGGGAAGAGTCAGGCATTAGATGCATTCAGCCTTGGGGCCGCACAGTCTCTGTTGCAACTAGCATTTACCTTTATGAAAGTTCATAAATGTGGTTGTTTCAATAAAACTTTTTGGAATGAAAACAGAAAATGAGCAGTGAGCTGAATTTGGCTCACAGGCTACTTTGTGCTAACCTCTCCTAAAAAGTAGTGTTGGAGAATCAGGCTGGATAACTGTCTGGGTAACTCTGACTTTCTGACTGGATTGCAGCTGATGGAGAAGCCAGTTTGCCCGTCCCCTTCTTTCTTTGTTTTCTCACATACTCTAGATCAGGGGTCCCCAAACTATGGCCCATGGGCCACATGCAGCTCATGGAGGAAGGACATTTATCCAGTCCACCAGGTATTTTTGCCACAGCTACCTTCCTGCTTAGCAGCGGACTCCTCCCAGCCCCGCAGTGAATTTGTTCATAGTTTTTGGTTGTTTTTTTTAAACTGTAGTCCATCCCTCCAACAAACAGTCTGAGGGACAGTGAACTAGCTCTCTGTTTAAAAAGTTTGAGGACCCCTGCTAGATGATCATTCACTGTCACCCTGGGCGCTGGCAGCAGAAGACAGAAGCTCTGTTCTTCTCTGGAATCGGGCCACCCTGGAACGTTGGGGTGGCTATCTGCTATGGACCCTGTGCTGTTCGTAGGCTCTGGACAAGTAGGGTGGCTCAGCGTTTGTACAAGCCGCCATGGTTGCCATGGTTTCTATCCGGCTGTGCCCTCAGTGATTAGAGGAAGTCTCAGCAGGACACTGAAAAAGAGCAGGGCAGGGTGGACATTTCATTTGTCTGCTGTACCTCATCTGAAAGCTCCAGGTACTCCTTTTCATGATCCCACTTTTCCACATTTCCCACTAAACCCTGGGTATCTTTGGGATTGAAGCCTAACCAGTAGCTGTCCAGGGGGTCCCAATGCCTGGCAGGGTGCAATTCTGGGTATCAGAGTAGAACTGTGCTCCCGAGTGACTTTTCAGAAGGAAAATTTCATTTCTTCAAAGAAGCCCAGAACTTTCAACCATTTAGTTAGCAATTTAGATTAACCATTTGTAGACCAAACCAAGCCTGTTTCAGACAAGTTCCACAGTGAAACTGTAAGGCAGACTGAAAATGTCCCCTAAGTTTCTAAGGCTATAAGTCTTGAAGCAGATTGCTACATTTTCCCCCGCAAATCAGCATGTGGGTTCAAACTGCTGACTTTCTGGTTGATTAGCAGCCACACACTTTAACCACTGCATGAAAAGAGCTCTGTGACAAATGCATAATTTTCTCAAAGCAGGAGAAACTGCCTTTTTAAATTAAATTAAATTAAAAAAGAGTCTCCCTTCTTGAAATGGGTAATGATTTCTGTGAATTCCTGGCTAATGGCTTTCTTTGGACAGTTCTCATCTTCTGTAGTGCTGTAGTGTGTGTATAGAACCACCTGTGGTTGAGTTGTATGCACTCTACCAATTGGAAGTTCAATGTGATTTAGGGGACTTGTATACTTGGGGAGTCCCCATAGAACTTGGTTCCTTGAGATCCCTGGGCAGGGCTTGATGACAGATTGCAAAGCTTGTGCAAGAGGAACACACTCCGAGGAGAAGATAAAGAAACTAATGTTATTTTTCAGTGTTATGATGAATTGATCCAGGTTGTTTTTGGGTTTTTTTCCCCCCTAAATTAAGTGACATATACTGGAATAAAATGTGACACACTGGGTGTTTGACACGTCTGAGTTAGCAATTAGCATCTTGAGCACAGAAGGTCAGAACTTTAGAAGAGCAGATTAAAATATTTGCGGATCATTCAGAGAAGGATAAGAGAGAGGATAAGATAATCAATCAACAAAGTAGATGACAGTTGTGACCTCCCATACTGGATACTAGTTTTTATTGGTATTACTGAATTTGAAAGAAGGAGGACTTTGAAACCCCAAGTTCCAGTTATTCATAACTCTAGCATACTGATCTGTAGGGGAAAAGATGCTAAATGAAATTATTCTTTTTTTAATGGGGCTAAATTCAGTTGCAACAAAATGGATTCATTTTCTGAAAACTCAGGTTTTCCTTCCTCCAAACTTAAGCCCACCTTTCATAACTTTCTCTGCCCCATTCAGTCCCAGCTACAAGAATATCCAACTCTGAAAGTCAAAGGTATGCCCTCCTCTTTCCATAACAGCTCTGAAGACACTTGTGACCAGATGTATTTTTCTGTTGCTGCTTCCTTGTGAGATGGTTCTTTGGGTTCACAGTAGCTGACTTAGAAACCAACTCCCAGAGTAGAGACCTTAGTGAGGTGGTGTCCGACTACTCTGTGGGTATAAAGGTGGTGCAGACCGAGTTCTTCTGCTCTAGACCAGTGGTTCTCCTCATGCTGCAACCCTTTAATATAGCTCCTCATGTTGTCGTGACCCCCAATCATAAAATTATGGTCATTGCTACTTCACAACTCTATTTTTGCTACTGTTATGAATTAGGTGACCCCTGTGAAAGGGTTGTTGGACCCCCAAAGGGGTTGCAACCCACAGGTTGAGAACTGCTGCTCTAGAAGCTGAGACTTTGATTGAAAATATATGTGTCCCTCCAGAGCTGACTTCAACCAAATGGCACTGGTCTTTGAAAAATGCACTTCATTCAGCACAGTCGCTTCAGAATATGTTTACTTAAGGATTTTGCCCTTGCTTAGACGTGAGAATGCTGTTACAGCTGAATGGTCCCTCACCAAAGACATTTGCTGTGAATGTGTCTTATTTTAATATGTCTAAGGATTTATAATGAAAACAGAATCGTTCTTCAATAAAAGGGCATGGATGTAAAAAGCAGTAATGGCTGATGCTATCTGTGTTTTAAGATAAGGGCTGCATCCCACAGTCATGATTTATGGTGGGAATATGGAGTAGCGGCACCACAGAAGGTGATAAATTACTTTTCTTACTGCTGGATATTGAGAAGAAAGAGACACACAGCTTTTCAAGAATAAGGAAGAAGAAAAACACCCCAGAGCATTTAGATATAATACAGGAAGTTTGCATCAGCGCTGAATTTTGTGTACGTGATTGTGTATTGTCATGTCCCTATGAGGAAGATAGAGGTGCCTAGCAGGCACAGTAATTAAGTACTCCGCTCCTAGCCATGTGGTGGGCTGTTTGAACCCAGCAGCCACTCTGCTGGAGAAAGGATGTGGCAACATATTCCTGTGAGGCCTGCAGTCTGAGCCACATGGGGGCAGCTGCTGGTACTCCACCCCACTGAGCTGGACAGCACTCAACAACAATGTGAGCGGAATCCTAGTTAATGTTGCTCGTGTAAAAGTGAATTTTGAAAAGATTAGAGGAGATCTGGTGGCATCTGGTTACACTGCTGGGCTGCTAACCACACATTTTGCACTTAAAACCACCAGCTGCTCTCAAAGAGAAAGATGAGACTTTCTCCTCCCTTAAAGAGTTACCACCTCAGGGGCACAGAGCCATTCTACTCTAGAGGTTGCTTTGCGGTAGAATGGACTTGGTGAGTTAGGGTATGGGGGCATCTAATGACGTTTATGATGTTTATGAGTATAATCATGTCTCACTTGATGATAGCAGGCTATGGTGATAATAAAAAACACAGGCTTTATATTCTGTGTAAGTTTTAACACATCTCTACCTACAAGTGGACAAAAACCTGATGGGGGGGCAAAAGGGGCCAATTCCATTTATTGGATGCTAGGAGTCTGAGTCGACTTAATGACAACAAGTACTGCCATTAATGGGAAGAAACAGGTCGTTGAAGAGTCCTTTAGGAGCCCCGGTGGTGTAATGGGTCTGCAAGATCTGCAGTTCAAGCCTACCAGATGCCCTGAGAAAGATGAGGCTTTCTACTGCCATAGAAATTGGAACACCACAAATGCAGTTCTACTCTGTTCTGTAGCATCACGATGAAGTGGACTGAACTTCATTTGAGTTTCATTTAATTGAAGAGTCTTTTGAGTAATGCCACTGAAGGAGCCTAGCCTCTTCGTCCCTCTTCTTCCTGCTCTTCCACTTTGCTGATGGACTTCTAGATCCCCTGCCTGGATGTTGAAGGTTCTTCTGCCCCCCACAGAAGCCTCCTTCTAGATTGGAATGCTCTGTTACTTCTGGGTCAGCCCATGGCCACTCCAAGAATCAGAAGATAGCACCCCCCCTGAGGCACTCAGAGTAAGCTTGAATGCAAAGCTGAGTCTCGGCATCTGTGAAACTGGAGTAACAGATTTTTCTTTTAAAGGATTCTTTCTCTTAATGAGGGCTCTGTTAGAGAATAGCTCCATCAGCAAGTGTGTGAGTGGGGTTAATGCAATATGAATTACGTGACAGTGTCTAGGGGCCTGTAAGGTGCAGGTGTGAGGGCGTCTGTGCCAAGAAGCATGAAACTAGGAATCGATTCCTTTTCAAGAATTGTATTCATGTGCACGCAGCCCTTACTTTGTGACTTATACCAAAAGTACAATATGCCTGAAATTATTTCCATAAAAATTCATTCACATTCTCTCATCTTGTTAGCATTCTTAGTTTCCAAATACAAATAAAGCACAGAAAAGGGACCCATCAGTGAGAGAAAGACAAAGGAATGACTGATATTTTCTCAGTGAAGCTTGGGTACCTGTGTTTCCTCCTTGCCCCCTACTCCCTGCCTCTGCCTCTGACAGTAGCCCTGGGGTGGGGTTGGCGATAGGTGAACATGACTATCATCCCCATTTGCAGGCAAGGAAACCAAGGTCTAAAGCAAGGGTCTTTGTTCAAGCTTTTTAAACAGGGGGCCAGTTCACTGGCCTACAGACAGTTGCAGGGCCAGATTATGGTTTTCAAAAAAATCTTTGAACAAATTCACTGTGGGTGTGGGATGAGCCCGCTGCTAAACAGGAAGGGAACTGCAGCAAAACACCCAATGGGTCAGATAAATGTCCTCAGCGGGCCACATGTGGCCCACGGGCCATAGTTTAAGGACCCCTGCTCTAAAGCATTTTGATAGGCACCAAAGGTGGCACTGAGTCACTCAGCATCCTGCTCTAAGAGTAAGAAGGAGAAGAAAATGAAACTTGATCTGTTTTGAGAAATCTTCAGAGAAGTGGTGGAAATGACCCAGAAAGGACCATGCCTCCTGGTCAGAGTAGAGGAGTCCAGTTTGTTTGGGAACCAGTGGGTTCATCAGGAAGGAAATGAACCACCATACAAGCTCAGGAACTATACCAACAAACCAGGTCAGAAAGTGCACCATCATAAAAAGCACACAAACTGTACCTCTGCACCAGGAAAGGAAGTATACCACTGCTCCGGGGCAGGAACTGTACCACTGTCCCAGGTCAGGAATAGTGCCGCCATTCCGGATTAGAAAATGTATGTGCAGCCTTTCCCTCCCTCCCTCCCTTCTTCCCTCCCTTTCTCCTTCCCTCCCTCCCTCTCTAGGTCTGTGAATGCTGGAGGACTGTCAATGGGTGCCCCAGGTTGTTTTAGGGGAAAGTCAGTCTCATTCTACTGCTCTCTCCAGGTTTTCTCTTTTCACCTGAGGGACGAGATTTTTCTGATAGTATGAAATTTTATGGTATTTTATAATATCCTGGCTTCTGAATAAACAAGGAATAAAGGAAAGCAAACATGACCAGCCAGTGTAGGCAAAGCCATGACAAAGGTGCATGTATGTGACTTGGGTTCAGATAAAGTTGATTTTCATTTCAGTTGCAGTGCATACCTTGGACATGTTGCTTACTTCTTAGAAACTTTGTATTCCACCTAGAAATGTAAAAAATGATACATGGATTCTGAGGCAGAGTGCTCGAATGCTGCCAACAACCAATGTGTTCAACTGCTAACCCAAAGATTGCAGGGCCCTGCTCACTGGAGGGACTGTGCAAGAAAGACCTAGTTTTGGAATATTGGCTATTGATCACCCTTTGGCGCCTATTTCTACTCTGACATCCTAGGGGTCCAGATGAATGGGGCTAGTGGGAGCTAGGAGAACCTCAGCAGAAACGTCAGCTCTTAGATTGTATGGAGATTCCTTTAGAAACCCTTCCCCCACCACAAGGTCAAGTTCCTTTAAATGTTTCAAATCTGCCCTACTCTAATAAGAACAAATCCATTTCAGCAGCATGCTTTTGGGTTAACCTTTCACTACCACCACTACCAATTTTTTCTTAAACCAGGATTTCCCCCGTTTTCATCACGGATTTTGTTTCATCTTAATTCTGTCTTGGCTATCTGATATTTGTGTAACTATGTTGCAAACAGCATGTATTAATTAGGAGCGAGGCTTATAAAAAGAGTGCAAGCCACAAACAGGGTTTGATTTTCAGTCAGCAGATTCCCAGTTGTGTCTGTTGCCCAACTACCTTATCGGATGAGCTACCTAGGGAACCGCAGCTCGTCGGTACCTATCTCCCTTGGGTAGCTATTTGAAAAGGTGATTTGGAGTGTGATTGTGTTGTTCATTATGGAAATGACATGCATTTAGCAAAAATTCTGTAGGAGAGTAATCTCTAGTTATCTTCATGGCTGTAAAACTTGGCAAGTCAGAACTAGTTTTAATTTACTGCTTCAGAAATGTGGTACCAAACTGAAAACAAGTGTTTCTTTCTGAAGCGCTTGTTGCTTCCTGCTTTTTCCAAGGGAACTGTAAGACATAGGGCTCTTCGTTGTTTCCTAAGGTTTTTAACCCTGAATCTGAAAAGGTAGGAGCTGTCTGTGTTAGTCTGGGTAGACTAGAGAAAGAAACAAATTCATAAACATGCATATAGCAAAAGAAAGAATTTTGTATAAAGGGTAACTGTACATTAAGACAACACCCCAACCCAGTCCAGTCCAAGGCCATAAGGGATATCAGCCCATATGTCCGATACCAATCTATAAAGTCCTCTTCAGACTCATGAAACTCATGCAATGAAGCCAAATGCAGGAAGATCACAAGCGAGTGGGTAGAAAGTCTTTTTGAACCCAATGGTGTTTTAAGAATCTTAGCACTAGCAGAGTTGTCTCTGTGGCTGCTCCAGCTTCAGAGGTCTGTCTGCATACATGTGGCTTGGCCAGCTCAAGGCACTATGGTAACTCCATGTGGCTTCTCCTCAGGGATTTCTCATAGGAAATGAGCCTTGTCAGTAGAGAGTCTCCAAGCAAGTGAGAGAGTGTCTTCTGCTTCCAAGAAGGAAGTAGTGCCCACACAGAGGTCTCATTGGCTATCTCCAGATTGACAGGCTAAACTCCACTCCTACACTCTTAATCCTCAAACTGATACCAGATTGGTGACTGCCACAGCGTCCTTCCCACTGATCACAGTCAGCTACTAGGGAGGTGTGCACTACTTCACTGCCAGAAGCACTGAGGCGGTTTGTGGCTTTAGACAAGAAAATTTGGGGTAAAAACAAACAAAACAAAAACATTTTTACTTCTGGATTCCCACTGCTCTTGCCTTGACTCAGTTGTATGTCACCTGTCTCTTTGTTACCCAGTGCTCTCCTCACTGAAAGGCCACAAGAGGGGCACTTAAAGAACAGACACCAATTTTATCACAGTTCAGAAGGCTCAAATTCAGGGCAATAGTTCTAGAACAGGATCTCCCTCTCTTGTGCTAGGGAAAGATCTCTGCTTGTTTTTATACCCCAGAAGTGACTAGATTTAAGCACACTGCACTGATCTGGCTTCATGAATAAAGAAATGGAAGTTCTATTCCCCCCCCCCAAAAAAAACTGGATACACAGAATAAGGAACCAACATATTTGGGGGAGTGGGGACATAATTCAAACTCTAACATTCTACTGTTGAAAATAGTATTGCAGCCTCTACCTCCTACGGTTCTTTATTTCTTTGTTAACATTAGTCATAAGCTTTCATTCAGTTTTTTAAATTATTTATGTATTCTTCATTTTCATTAATATTTACGTCTGTTTGTTCATCTATATCAATAGAAATAAACTTGATCAAGAAGGGCCTCTGGCCTTGAATCCCTGCTGCTTGTGTGCAGTGCCTTTACTCAGGGCGCTCTGTCCCTGTGGGTTTCCAAGACTCTCACTGCACAGGCGCAGAATGTCCTGTCTTTCTTCCTTAGAGCAGCTGCTGGTTTCCAACTGCTGCCCTTGTGGTTAGCTGCCTTGGGTTTTGCACTTGATATATGAAAGGAGAATGGTTACTGAAATCGTAAGACTGAGGTGGACATTGAATGTTGTTTGTTCCTAAGGGAATGCAGACAGGAAGAAGACCCTTTGAGGTTTGGCGGATCCCATTTCAAAAGGAAGCAGAGCATCCATATCACAAGTGAACAATGGTATGGGGGTTGGGGAGTGGAGGGGCCAGGTTTATACATTCATATTTTAGCATTCTCTGTCCGTTCTCTCTCTGTAGGATGAAAAAGACCTGCTCTGGGATTTTGTTTTGTTTTCTCCTCTTCAGTGGACTTTGATTTAGAAGCAGTCGCAGTGCTGGTTCTACTTGAGTAGGATTGATAAATTCTGTTAATCATCAGTTTTGCTTTCAAACCCACCCTGAGGAATTTTTAAAACTCTGTGAGCCCAGAACATGATTTTGAACTTTCATTTCTAATAACAATTATCACTGGCTTTTGTAGTTAACAACTCCTCTGCCATCCTCATGGAAAAATATAGTTAAAGAGGTGAAATAACAGCCCAAAGTCCACAATGATAAGTTGTCTGGGGTTGGCAGTTTCCCAATTTAGGATACCTGGTCGTTGGTTAAAGAGAGATGGCTCTTGTAGAAAGAACCAGAGGGACAAGCAAAGAGCACCAGAGGCTAGAGTCCCAGAGCCTCCATGAGCAGTCACCGAGCATTAGGAGGCCCAAAAGTACGCATGGGGGCTACAAAGAGGGTACATTGATCATCACAGAGACAAAAGCGCCCGTGACACAGAGGCCGCCAGTACCAATCCTCCAAACTAACTCTGTCACTTCTTCGTGTGTTTTTTCTAGCTAGTTATACTCCGTTTCTGGACAGTGTGGTGGATTTTAGCTAATAGGTTGTATGACTTAACAAGTGCTTAGACTATGATCTGGCAAACCTTTTCTGTCAAAGGCTTGTGGGACATACAGTCTCTGTTCCAATGTACCCAATTCTCGGGCTGTGAATTGGTGGTAGGAAATCCAGATATTTGAAAAAACTATTATTTGTTACAGGAAGTTCACAGATGTTCACAGGAGGCAAGTTCTCCTTGGCTTATAAGTGAAACCACATAAAATTGTCTCCAAGGAAGTCAGGCTTCAGCCTCCATCGTTGTCACCACCATCAGATGCAAAACACAGGCAACAGCAGTTTCACTTTTTGAATACAACATTTCTGTCTATGTAAATGAGATTATAAGAGGGGTTCTCTTTCCACAAATTTATTTAGCTTTCTGTGAAATGATATTTTGCTTTTTCCAGCTCATCTATACTTTTCCTTTTTTCACTTTTCCTTTTTTAAAACAAGAAAATACGTTGGCAGCCTATCTTCTGCGGTTAAAATACGTACCACCACCAAATTTAAAAAAGCAGGTCTTCGTTTCTTAGACATGTAGCATGCCCTCAAAGCCTGAGAAATGCTATGTACTGACAGTGCTACTTAAGGACCAAGACTTCACACTTAATAGTGAGAAGTAACTAAAAGGGTTTTCTTGGAAACTTTTTTTTTGGTAAAGAATTCTCTACCCTGTTCCAGAAATTAAAAAAAAAGAAAAAGAAAAAAATCAAATAAAGTGAAAAATACATGCCACTACTCTGATTTGAAAAAAAAAAAAAAAAGATCCCTTGGTGTATTTGCTATATCCCCAGTTCTTTAAACTTTTGACTCTGTAGCAGTAGACCAGAATGAGTCAGTGGCTCACAGAGAACAAGACTCACTCCAGTACATAATAGATTGGAGGGCTACAAGATGGCTTTGAAACACAGGTTCTTCTAAAACAAATTGAGCTCTGAGAAATGGCATATTTTGTCTTGAATGTACAAGGAATGGGGCCTTTTGGATTGCTTTTCAAAGGAATGTTAGAAAATATGTTTAATTTAAATCTAATTGTGTTAGTCTGGGTAGACTAAAGGAACAAATTCATGGACACACATATGGATATAAGGGAAAGGATACAAGAGAAATGCGACATTGAGAAAGCATCCCAGCTCAGTCCAGTTCAAAGTCATAAGTCCGATAATAACCCATATGTCTGATATCAATCTATAAAGTTTCCTTCCGAATCACAAAGTCACAGGCCAGTGGGTGCAGAGTCCTGGCGCCAGCAGGGGTCTCCCCAGGGCTCCTCGCTTCCAGGGCCCAAGGTCCATCAAAAGCATCCCAGTGGTGGTAGAAGCAACTCATTGCTGGCAGGGTCTCTACATGTCTTCTCCAGCTTCAGAGGTCTGGTTCCATCAGGGCACAGCCGTGTGACTTCTCCTCCAGCTCCTTCAGCTCCTCAGGTGCTGCCATCTTGTCTTGTCCATAATTCATTATCTCCAAGACTAACTTCCAACAACTGGGGAGATAGCTTTTCATCTCCATCGGGGAAATATCATGAGATTTCCCAGAAGTCTCAGGAGAAAGCCATGCCCACACGGAGGCCCCATTGCCCACTCAATTGTTATCTCCAGATTAATAGGCTAGACTCCACCCCTACATCTCAATCATGAAATTAACATAAGCACATGACCGCCACGCTAATGGAAACACCTTCTAGCATCAGGAATTTCTCAGGTCCTAGGAAACACATCTTTTGCTATCTTGTAAAAGGATTATGTACATGTGTGTGCATATGCCCTTATCCCCTTTCATGCATGCATGCCTCTCTCTCTCTCTCTCTCTCTCTCTCTCTCTCTCTCTCTCTCACACACACACACACACACACACACACGCTTTAGTATTTTCAGATAATGCTTGATGTAGTGGGTTTGACTTTCATTTGGTGTATTACATATACCAATGAGATTTTCTCAGGATGTTTTAAATACACATTTGATAGTTATATTTATTAAGGATCAGTTAGTTCCTGTACCCAATCCTCTTGACATCCAGCTATTTCAGAAACCCATCTGTGCCCTCAAAACCAAAAAGCCAAACTCACTGCCATCAAGTGGGTTCTGACTCAGCAATCTTGTAGAAACCATGTAGGTTTCTGAAACTGTGACTTTTTACAGGAGTACAAAGTATTGTCTTTCTTCTATGGAGCAGCAGGTGATTTTGAACTGCTGACCTTGCAGTTAGCAGCCTACTGTGCAGTGGTTGATTTCTCATGAGTACATCAATTGGTAGGTCTTTCTTCTAATGTGCTTGAATTTTTAACCTTTGGATTAACAGCCATGAGTGTTATCCATTGCATCACTCAAGGACGCCTCAATTAGTTCTTAACCCACTGCCATTAAGTGTGACCCTTTAGGTTTCCTAAATTTAAATCTTTGGGGGTGCAGACAGTCTTATCTATTGATTTGGAGGTTTGAACCACTGAATTTCTGATTAGGTTCTCAGTGTGTAAACCATTGTGCCAACAGGGCACCTTAGCTTGTACTCTAGGCAGTAGTACCTTACATGTGTAGAGGTAGAGAAGAAACATGGAAATGTCCTTTGTGAGAATGTCGTGAGCACTTTGGTTCGCTCCTGATGCTGTTTTGAAGATTGAACTAAGCTCACATCTGAAGGGTTGTTTTTTTTTTAACCAAAATTAGCAAATCTTCCAGTGGATTTTGGTAGTGCAATTTGGTGAAGAAAATATATCTTATACAAATCTGACAAACTCACATGGAATCCAAGTGAAAAAATATTTTTTCCAGCATAAATTATTACTTGGGTTCTGTAATATTAATTGTATTAAGTGGTGGGTGGGTGTTTGCAGTCACTGTAAGAAATGAAGACAGTGAACATTTTATTTCAATTTTTTTCTCTAGAAATAGGACCACAGAACCACATTAGAGAGGTCATACTGCAAATCCCCTCAAAAGTGCAATTCAGAATCAGGTAGATAAGTCAATAGCTGCTACATGGAAAATTTGATCACTGTTTCCTTTTCTGTATTCTTGGTATTTTCCCATGGTAGTTCAACTCAGGGTTTCTCAGATACCTGGAGATATTAAGTGCAGAGAAAGAGAACTTCCAATCTTAGGTTTCCAAATGTTTAGGATACACTTGAGAAGTCTCCATTTGTGAATGGAGATGACAAGGGTCACTTGACTTCTGCTCATTGCTGATTCCAGTGCCCCCTGGCCTCCTGGAAATGCCTAGAATGAAGACATTATTACTCATCCCACTGTAGCCACTGGACAAAAATGTAGCTTGCTCTGGCCCCACAAGTTTGAGCAAATGAAAAGATGTTGAGGTTTAATTTAAGTGGAGCTGAGAACTAGTGGAAGCCTACAGAACGTTTATTGCTTCTTTTTTTAAGCAACTCAACAAACAGTTTGGAAAACATAAGAGCAAAATGATTAGCCTGCTCTTGATCTAGGATTTCAAATCACAGTTCAATTGTATAGTCAAAACACCCCTGTTACTCAGGCATCCAGAAGACCAGCCCAGAGAATGTGCAGTAAAGTTTGTCCAAAGTCTGTTACCCAGATCCCTTTAGTGGTTGTGTGATGCTAGCAGAAAAATATGCTTATTCTTAAAACAGTTTTCCCACAGGAACTGTTTACATAGTTGCTCATTGCTCTTCCCTCTGTTTTCTCTCAGACCTACAAGTACATTGATATGGCAAACCCAGTTGATACACTCGAGCATGCCCTTTGTTGAAAGTCTCTAGGGGTTTCATGTTACAGACTTTTGGTCTTCTTAAGGCTGTTTTCTGAGTCATGTGTGAGACCCAGCCCTATTTTTGACTAGAAGAACCTAGCTCACGCAAAATTTCTGTGTTCTAAAGCCATCATCTCTATTCAATGAATTTGGTGCTATTCCAAAGAGATTTAGCTTCCTAAAGCCCTTTCTGTCCCAGTGGATGAGAAGATGGGGTGGATGCTGTTGAGAGGTTACAAAGGGGCATTTAAACTCCTTTGAATGGGCCTGTACTAAAACCTGTCTGACATGCCACAGGACAGATATGCTAAAATGCTTTCCCAATTCTTCTGGCATATATACAGTGATGCAGGTTTTTTGTAGAATGTACCATTTCTCAACTTGTGTTAAAAAAAAAGGGGATGGGGGCTTCATATATTGCAACCCAATAGACCCTTGTATACAGGGGAGCAAGTGCTCTTCTTCCAGCTGAGATGCTGAACTTGTCACTCCATTTTGTCACTCTGTTATTATTCAATCTATAAGATGGGGTCATTGATAAGACTGAGTGGTAGGACATTGATAAGATCAGTGCTTATTTACTGATCAAATGGGGAGGAGCTCTATAAACTGTCTAGCACAATACCGAAAAGGAGTGCTGCACAGTGTTGTTGAGGTTTTAAGGAGAAAGGCTTTGAAGTATAAATGATAATGTGTTCTTCCTTTGTTGGATTGTAATTGTTGTAGTGTGCCTTAAGTCTGTCCCTCCCCCTGCCACCCTCGGATGGACCATCGGTTGCCGATTAAACCATGGCAATTTACCAGGCTTTTTGGGGCTCATGTCAGAAGCAGATTTTCAAGTCTTTTGTCCTTGTCAGTGGTAGTCAGGAAGCTCAGCTGAGACCTGTTGAGCATCCTAGCAGCACCTCTACCTTTACTGGCAGATGGAGGAAAGCTGCAGACTGGTGTCTACCTTGAGGACAGGTGTGGCTCTCTGCTGAGATAAAGGATTGTTTGAGAAGATGGAGTGGATGCTGTTGAGAGGTTATAAAGGGGCATTTAAACTCCTTTGAAAGAGTCCGTACTTAAACCTGTCTGACATGCCACAAGACAGATATGCTAAGATGCTCTTTGGGGAAAAGGAGGAGAATTTTCTGCTCCCATGAAGTTAGATATACAGCATTGGAAACCTAAAGGGAACACTTCTACTTTACCTTATAGGGTAACACTTGAGTCAAAACTGATTCGATGGCACTGAAGTAGTTTTTCGTTTGTTTTTTAAGTTGCGATCTTTAAAACAAATTTATCCGATCAAGAAATAGCTTGTTCCTTTTATGAAAGGAAATCCCATGTCACTGGCAGTGTCAAGAAAGCAACTCTAGAGTGTTGTGAAAACAGTTTCTTCTATTTGCATATCTCCTCACAGGAGGGTCACAAGGAAGGTAAGATTCAGTCAGAGTTCAGTAGAACGCTGACAAAACACAGCATTCCTCTAGTTCTTGAACGCTTCCTCTCCTCCCACTATCATGACCTCAGTTTTACCTTACAAACACTGCTAGATCTGAGGATGTACATTGGTACAAATAAGAGCTCACAACGCAGATGCAGGAAATCCAGGAACAGTAGTGGGATGAGAATAGTGATATCATAGGGGAGGGGGAGAAAGGGTGAGCCAATCACAAGGTTGGGTATATAACCCTCCCCCTCCCCAGAGGAATGAATAATGTGAAGGGAGATAGAGGATGGTATAAGATATGAAATAACAACAATAATGTATAATTAATTAGGGATACATGAAGGTAGGAGGGTAAAGGAGGGAAGGAGAAAAGAGGAGCTGATACCAGAGACTCAAGTAGAAAGAAAATGTTTATAAATGATAAAGTGCCCAGATTTTAAGTGGGACACCATTGACTGGGGGGTGGGGGTGGCTCTTGATTAAAAAGTTGGTCTAAATGGAGCAACAAAAATTTTCATAGAATGCAAAAATAGTATTGTAATATCTTTATTGTAATTTTAAAATGCCACGGGGTGTTGTTAAATTCTTAAAAAGCGAGACAACTGGTCACTTTATGATAAGGGCAACATGTAGAAGTCTGCTTGATGCAATTGAATTATGGATTGTTATGAGATAAGAGTCCCCAATAAAATGATTCGTTTTTTAAAAAGAAAGAAAATGGTGTCTTGTAGCTCAATCTTGATGGATTCTAAAGCTGAAGGCCTGCACACCTTGTCCAAAGACAGTTTACCATGTGTGTGTAAGATCCCTTAGGACTAAACAAAGAAATGCTTAAAGTACTCAGTCACGTCAGGCAAGTTCAGAAAGTTCTTGTGGCTATTGTTTAGATTTTTGTATCAGCACAATTGGCTGATTGACCTCATCAATCGTCACAACCTAATCTTTTATTTGGGAGCCTTGTTGGCATAGTAATGATGCAAGGTCTGCTGAGATTTTTTTATTCCAATAAAGTTATCGCCTCCAAACACCTATAGGGTGACTATGAATTGGATTAGATTCTATAGCAGTGAGTTTGATTTTTTTGGCTTAATCTAAGATTTACATTGTATTATTAAGGATTCATGTCTTTCTCTGCCTTGCATCCTACCCCATAAAGAAAATAAGAGGAAACAGAGTTCCACACATAGCTGGGCTGGAACTGTGATTTTGTAATCACAACATTGAGCACCAATTCCTTTAAAAAAACTTAAGCCTCTGGGATTGTGAAGGATATTGTCAAACCCAGGCAAAGGCATGCACTCAGGCTAATGCCTGCTCTCCAAACCTACCGGAAAACATCAGCCAGGGCTTGGTCAGCTGTGATTCACAATGGCTGCCTGGGTGTTGTGATAGCTTTTGAGGATAGGAACCTTGCCACAGCACAATATCATCATTTTTTCTTGAGCAACTCAAACAGTGATCTGCATACTGCCAACTTCATGATTAGTTGTTAGGTTAACCCCATGTACCTGGCTGTTTGCCAAACCAGAACAGTTATTTGTCCCTGAAAGCATTTGTAAGCTTCTTCATCAACCTCAGGATTTCTTTACTTCATCTTAGGGATGGGGAATCAATGACTAGCTCACAGACTTAGAAGCATGCAGGATTGAAGAGATTATTAACTTGGATGATCGCAGCTTTTTGCCTACTCCTTCTCTAATCTAGAGGTCAGAGATCAAGAAATATTTTCCAATCTATAGGACTACTACTGGCTAAATTTTAGACATAGGTCACCAGACATTTCTTTCTAATCACTTGTAGTTTGAAAGTTGAAATCTGTTTCCCCAATGTGATCAGTCTGGTATGGAAAATATTAGTGAGGCAGCTTCTGGAATCACATTAATTTACAAAATCCTTCAGTACAACAAATTGTCAATTTCAGAAGAAATATTTCTTAGAAGTGAAGCAGGCAAGATTTTCTACTTACTTGCTTTGGACACACATTGAAAAATACAATCTCTCAAAAAGGGACCTCTAACATTAAAACAGAGAAGGTCAGTGAAAATGAGAGTGTCCGTCAGTGAGATTGAATAATACAAGAGCCCCAGAATACTAATGTGCATGTCCTTTTTTTGGCCAGGGCAGACAGCATTAGTTCTGCTGAGGCAGGGCTTAGGTGCAAGCTGGGGCTCACTTGATGTTAGCTAGCAACATTGACAATATTCTTGGGAAAAGTTTCCTAATTTGAATTTTTTATAGTAAAGGAAAAATTGAATATTAAAATAATGAACTGTTTCTTTCTTCAAATTGTAAAGGCGAGGCCTTTTCCATGATGCATACCTCCCCAACACGATTGCTAAAGGCAAAGCGGGTGCATAAGCAAATGTGGTGAAGAAAGCTGACTATCAAAAGATATACCACCTGAAGTCCTAAAGGCTTGAAAATAATAAAAAAAAAAACCCATCTTGGTTGGAAGCAACAAAGCCCACATGGAAGAAACACACCAACCTGTGTGATCACGAGGTGGCAAGGGCAATCAGCTATCAGACATCATCAAAGAACAAAAAAAATCATATTGTGTGCTCACCTTCCTGATGCCATCATTGAAGAAAAAGGGGTGCATAAGCAAATGTGGCGAAGAAAGCTGATGGTGCTCAGCTATAAAAAGATATAATGTCTGAGGTCTTAAAGGTAAATAAGTGGCCATCTAGCTCAGGTGCAACAAAGCCCCTATGGAAGAAGCATACCAGCCTGTGTGATCACAAGGTGTAGCAGGTATCAGGAATCAAGCAACAAAAAATCATATCCTTGTGAATAAGAGTGTGTGCATATTGGGCACCTAAAGTCCTTCTGTAGGCAACTGGACATTCTCTTACAGGAGGATTGAGGGGAGGAGATGAACCAGTCAAGGTGCAGTGTAGCAATGATGAAACATACACCTTTCCTCTAGTTTTTTAATGCTTCCTCCCCTCAAAATATCATGATCCCAGTACTACCGTACAAATCCAGCTAGACCAGAAGATGTACACTGGTACAGATAAGAACTGGAAAAACAAGGGATCCAGGACACATCCCTTGAGGACCGGAGGTGAGAGTGGCAATACTGGGAGAGTGGAAGAAAGGTAAGGTAGAAAAGAGGGACCAATTACAAAGATCTGCATATAACCTCCTCCCTGGGGAACAGAGAACAGAAAAGTGGGTGAAAGGAGACACTGGACAGTGTAGGATTTAACAAAATAATTTATAAATTATTCACGGGCTCAAGAGGGGGAGCAGGAAAAGAGGAGGGGAAGAGGAGCTGATATCAAGGGCTCAAGTAGAAAGCAAATGATTTGTGAATAATGATGGCAACAAATGTACCAATATGCTTGACACAATGAATGGATATATGGATTGTGATAAGAGTTGTACAAGCCCTCTTTAAAATTATTTTTTAAGTGATGCCTTTTCATTTTAGGGAGCATCCAGAAAACTGTGTGACAAGGAAAAGCTGCCATGACCTAGCCACAACCACTGATAATGTTTTGGTGTGCTTCTGCTAGTCTTTTGCTTTTCTGTATAGAAAGGACATTGAGGCCATGTGGTTTAACTTACTCTGGAAGTGTCCTGTTAATTTTGCTTTTCCATTCTGTAAAAAGTCACACTGAACAGTGTTTGGTGTTCAAAAGCTCACTGATTATAGACTTAATTAAATTACCTGAAATGATGGGTTAAGACCTTATTACATTATTTGTCTTTTGAAATCATCTGTGCCAATGTGTTTCCTCATATCCTAAAATATTTTTGAGAAAGAGAATGTAGACATAAGATGTAGCATTTGATTTTCAAATGGAAAAAAAGATAGCCAATGAGATGAGTTGGTTAAAATAGTGGATAATTCCAGATTTGTAATAACTTTCATATTATTGACAACCATTAGTTTGATTAGATAGTTTGTAATAGGAGGCCTTGGACTTAAAGTTTATCATTTTTAGCCTAAAATAGGAATAAAGAATAGCTACACATTCAGTTTTATAACCACCCTAAGATCTAAGAATTCTGTTCATAAGATGGGAAATAGTCCCAGAAATCCAGCTTCCCAACTAAAAACTAGTGATCAGGTTCCAAGCAAAGATAATTCAGATTTTATTAACTTGAAGCAGCTGTTTTCTTATATGGAACTTCCCCCCCTCTCTCCGGAAATGGAAAAGGTCTTTCTTATGAAAGAATCCTGTGTTGTTTCTTTTTAAAGCAGCTGGCGTCCTATTGCGGGGCTGTGATTGAGTTCAGGAGCTTCAGGGTTTGGATGTTTTCCTTGAGAAGGGGCTGGCTGGGAGGAAGGCCAAGAGAAGGACTTGTGCACAGTCCAACACAGAGGGGGCTGGGGAAGGGTAGGTGGGCCTTCCTCTCTGCTCACCCCACTTTTCATCTATGACTCAGCTGTTATTTTAGGTACTAACATTACGTCGTTGGAGAAAAAGGAAAATAATTTACATTTTGCTGGGGAACCAATCAAACAAAAAAATAACCAAGTAAATATTTTTCAAAATATCTAACTTCCTGGCATGAAAGAGACCCCAGGCCCCTCCTTCTCCCCTCTCCACCCTTCTCCATTGGTCAGAGAGCACACATTGAAAGCCATCAGTTCTCTGTGCTTTGGAAGGGAGATCCTTAGCCATCTGCCTCAGATTTGGTGGAAATCATGTTAAAATACAGAAACAAGAGCTCTCATCCTCAATTTAGCAAACGGAATTTTCATATTTTTTAGAAGCTTCCCAGGAGGTTTTGTAGAATGAAAACAAGAACTTGGATCTGAGGCACTCAGCTTTGTGTGTTCCTCCTGGTTCCCACCTAGCCGTCTTTCTCAAAGAGCCCTGTATTGGGGGTAAACTCCCAGCTGCTAGCTGAAAGGTCAGTGCTTAGATTCGACTCCTTAGCTTTGTAGGAGAAAGACCTAGAGATCTACTATTGTGATGTCCATAGCCTAGACAATGCTCAGTAGTTCTACTCTGTTCAGTAGGGTCTCTGAGTTGGAATTGACTTAACAGGATGGCACAGAGCAACAACAAACTCCTTTTCAACTTCTGATATTCTGCTTGAAGGTCACTTAGAACCTGGAAGCCCTCTGAGTCACCCCCAGCCAGCTCTGTGATCATAAGTGGTTCCTCTGTCTGTCCTGCCTGCCCCAACCACAGTCCTATTGCTTCGTGTCTCACTGTCATAGACCCTCCAACCACCATTGGGTAATGGGAGGCTATATGTGTGTGTAGCGTGGAAAGAATGGGAGTGGGGGGAAAGGGTGCATCTGAAGCCCAACAGGCTCAGAGGGGGAAGGCTGAGTGCAAGGGGCAGC
Organism: Nesogale talazaci; assembly: GCA_004026705.1. Taxonomy (NCBI): domain Eukaryota; kingdom Metazoa; phylum Chordata; class Mammalia; order Afrosoricida; family Tenrecidae; genus Nesogale; species Nesogale talazaci. Next base: position 199,704 of record PVJH01000699.1, on the reverse strand, counting down.
TGAGGTCTGGAAGCTGCTCCTCAGTCAGGTGGTGAGCAGTAGAATTCCAAAAATGACTCCTGCTTTCCTGCCTTCAGGATTCCTGAGAGAGATGGTGGGGAAGACCCTTGTGGTGGAGGTTCCCAGAGTTCCTGAGCTAACTTGCTTTGTGAAACAGAGCCAGTTGGATATATTTCTTCAGGGATGCCAGTGATTCCTCTCATGACACCAGGGCCCCATCACACTTTGTCAAACACTGGGAAATTGCCATCAGCACCATTTGTAGATAGGTAGTTAGTGTGCTGTTAGGATGATTGGTTATGAGTCAGTGGATGTCTCCCTCTCCACACCACACCCTAGGATTGAGCAAAGTCCCTGGCCATGGTAAGCCTCATTAAATCTTTACTGAAGGAACAAGTGACCTTTTGACAGGTCATTTAACCTCATTGATCTTCCCCCACTGTCTCTTGCAAGAATACTGAGGGCAGAGATTGAATTTGAGAGTCCCATTCTGCTGCCTTACTTTCTTAGAGTTGTTGGGGTGCAAACACCCAACATGCTCAGCTGCTAACTGAGGAGTTGGAAGGTTGAGTCCACCCAAAGTTCATCGCAAAAAGAAGGCCCTGTGATCTAACAAGTCAGCTGCTGGAAGCTCTCTGGAGGACCTTCCTGCTTTGACACACAGGGTCACCCTGAGTCAACTAACTCATGGCAGTGCTAGGCATTTTACTTAGAGCTGAGAACTTTCTCTTGAAACTATTTTTAAATTGTGATAGTTCTTCTTTTTATTGCATAGCATTATATGGCATTACTCTTTCTCAGTTTTATACTATTAGTGCCTGAAACCATTTATGGCAAAAACTTACCTTTTCTCTCTGTGTGTTTACTTATGTTTTATTAACTGTGCAAAGGCATATGAATGAACACTTATCTTTTCATTCAGGAATTTTCCTCCCATTAATTGTTCTTATAGACTGATCATTGCATTTTCATAGTGGAGGTTCCCTTGCCTAAGCCACATTACCATGTGTGAAAAGGAAAACGAATGTGTGATTTTGATGTTCATTTTAAAGATGAGGCTACAGAACACAAAGAATATGTTTTCAGGCAGCAGAGGACTTAGAGTAGAAAATTGGATGGCAGGGAAGGGTTTTCAGGAATGTGTTTTCTTAGTCCTTGGGAAAATTTTGTAATTTTGAGCCAGTTACCCCATGACTTGATTAGCACAGCCCCCTGCATATAGTAAGTGTCAGATGTGTGTTTGGATGCATTTATATGGGAGCTATGAATAAGGATGTTAAAGAAGACATCAATCCAGTCAAAATCAGCTTTGGACTTATGCCTCTTCTTTTTATTTAGTCTTTATTTTAAAGGACATTTGCTTTAAATTCTGCAATAGAAAACTCAGGTTACCACAGACAGCTCATTGTCATCATTCCAGATCCGGAAATGAACACAGTTCTTAGCAGTCTCTCCTTTCCTGGTCAAGTAAACCCCTGTTGCACATAGTTTTTGTCCATCTTATCCACTGATCCCTGGGACATGGCACAGATTCAGACACAAGTCATTAGCAGTTGGAGGTCATTACACTGGTGGGAGCTGAAGACAACCATGACTTTTCATTTGGAAATTGTTTGCTAGTGAGAACAATTGTTTTAACAAAATGTCTATGTGAAACTTTAATTACTTAAGAGAATTAAATTGTTTCTAAACATCCTGTACTGTTGGAATATCAGGGATCCCTCTGTGGGTTTGTGGGTTCAGAGTTTGGCTGTGCACTGCAGTAACCATTGCACCTGGTTTGGTCTTCTGCTCCAAGCACAAAGGGGTCGTAAGAGCTCCCCACCCCTAGCACCTCAAACTCAGATCTTCTTCTCAAGGGACCTTGTTGGTGATAGGACTGAGTTTTAGGAGTTTGTGTTGCTCTCGGGAGTAAAGTTGTGCCTTCAAGATATTTGTAAAAATATCAGTGATTTGGGGATAATCATCTTCTCTGAAGGAAGCAACAATGAAAGGGTTCCTGACTGTGCCTGGATTCAAAACGTAACAACATTTGGAGTATTAATCCTAATTGCTTCCAAAAAGCAAAAACAGACATGCTTATTTTTTCTATTCCCTCTGCAATTTATCTGCATTGTCTGCTGCCTAACGCAGAAAACCATAGTCAGGCAGGGTAGAATCCAGTCCCAGCTTTGCTATTTTGGACTTGAGCTCACTATGTGTGCAGGGGCCAGCACTTCCCCCAATAGCTCTTCTGTCTTCAGAGGCTACTCTTAGTATGAGAAGCTACTAAGACACACAAGGTATTTGTTTGACAGTTGGCATGGCCAGTACCTTGTCACAGTTAGTGCTTATGAAGAATTCAGGAATCTGCCTTATTTCTCTTACGGCTGTATTCTGGAGATCCTTTTCTGGTCCAAATTTGTGCAGCTGTTAAAACAAATTAAAAAATGGTTGTTGTTGGGTCCATTCTAACTCCCCCATTTGTAGCAGAGTAGAAAGAACTGAGCTCTGAGCTCCTTCTGACTTTCAGTTATCCATTTTTCTGAAATCATTTGCCAAGCTTTTCTTCTAAGGCATCTCTGGTTGAACTAAAACCTTTGACATGTGGTAGCGGAGCACTTTGACCACTGGTATCACATAGCAGCTTTGTATAATAGCTACATTTCAGGGTTTTTGCTTTGTTTTGAAAGTGCAAAAAAAAAGTAGAAGATAATTAGCATGTTTACATTTATTTCTCATGACTCCACGAAGTACTAATTATTATCCCCATTATGTAGATGAGTGAACTAAGGGGCAACAAATCTAAGTTCTTCAGACCCAATATTTATCTGAAGCCTGTCCTCTGACTCTACAGTCCCCTTTCTAAAGCTTTCTGCTCTATGATTTAGGAATACAAAGAAATGCCAATTCAGGTCAATGTGGTTGTGAGAAGTAAGCGGGAGATTTTCTTAGTCTGGCAAAAGACTGTCCAGATTTGCATGGGTGAGGAGGGTATGGAGAGGGTGAGGTATGAAGGCAAATATCATCATGTTGGCAAAATACGACAGAGACCTCATCCTGACCACTGTCACAGAGACCACAGGGATTGTCAGTTATGCCTTTTGGCAAGCCCATGTGCTCAGAGTAGCAGAGTTTCTCCATTGAGACCTCAGCTGTGTTAGTAGCTCTGTCTTTCAAGGCTGCCTAGGTGGGCATTAGCCCCCACATTTGATGGGGGGGACAGGTGCTTCCTTTTTTGCCACCCTGAGCTCTGGTGGCATTATTGATTAGTTTCTGACTGCTAACCACAAAATCAGTGGTTCAGACTTACCACCTGCTCCATGGAAGAAGGTTGAGTGTCTTAGTAACTCTGCTGTCGTAAACATTCACAGTCACAGAAACCCTGTAATAGGATTAATTAACATGGTAATTCTCACAAGCATACAATTTCCAAATGAAAAGTCATGGTTGTGTCCATTTCCTGGCGATGCTCTAAAAAAGTACCACAAACTTGATGGCTCAAGAAAACAGGAATGCTTAGGAGGCTGGAAATTCAGGTGTGGACAAATTCATGCTCCTTCCAAAGCCTGTAGGGGCGAAGTCTTGTCTCATCCACCTTCTGGTAGACTCAGGTGAACTTGGCTCTGCAATTTTGACCACTTCCTCTATCCTCATAAGGCCATCTTCCCTCTGAAAGTGTGTCTGTTAGCTTCTTAAATGGGCACCAGTCATACTAGATTAAAGACTCTATTTCATTGTGTCGCAACTTATCTAATTACATCTGTACATCCCTAGGAACCAGGAGTTAGGACACAAGTGTATAGGTCAACCTATGCTGTTGTTGTCATTAGTTGCCCTCAAGTTGATTTTGACTCATGACTCCATGGGACAGAGTATAACTGTCCCTTGGGGTTTCTAGGCTGCAGTCTGTAGGACAGATAATTCCCAGATTTTCTGCCAATTGAGTTGGATTCAAACCACCAACTTTTGAGTTAGCATCCAAGCACTGAACATCTGTGTTGGTAGAGCTCCTCCATTAACTCATGACCCTATGTGTAAGTAGGATTTCTTAGGCTGAGGGCACCAAGACATCATGCTGAACAATTGTACTTTTTTTTCCCACTCTTAAAAATATCTTCCTTCATTCTGGAGATCTGTTTTCCAAACACCATATTTGGTAATCTTAAAATCCTAAACATTTGGTGAGTCATACTGTTTCCAAGCAATAGCATCCAGTTGCCATGGTCAAATAGCCCATAGATGTTTAGATCTGTCCAATTTAGAATTTGCTAGCAAGAAATAGTAATACATTACATCTTTTTCCTATTTTCTCCCAAATCTCTTTTGACATGAATAGACTATTCTTTTTGGAAACTAATTTGTGTCCAAAGCAATAATAAATAATTCATAGTATATATAAATATCTCCTTTTTCCATTTCATATTTCTCTAGGGAAGAAAGCATCTGAATTTTATAGGGTTTTCAGAAGAAGTGGAATAATTTTATAAATTTCTAGTGTATCTGATGCCTATGTACAATTATTAATGATGCATCTTAAGAAAATATTATAAAGGGGAAGGTTTTAAGTAGAAGGCAGTGACTATGGTAGATAAAAATTATAGTATAATATTAGGTGCCACTAAGTCAGTTCTGACGCATAGCAACCATGTGTACCGCAGAACCAGCACTGTCCAGTCTTGTGCCATGCTCATAATTATCCTTATGTGTGAGTTCATTGTTGCAGCCACCATGTCAGTTCATCTTGTTGAGAGCCATCCTCTTTTCACTGCCTCTCTGTATCACCAATCACAATGTTCTTCTCAAGGGACTGGACTCTCCTGATAACATGTCCAAAGTATATGAACCGAAGTCTCACCAGCCTTGCTTCTAAGGAGCATTCTGGTTGGACTTCTTCCAAGACAGACTTGTTTGTTCTTTTGGCAGTTCATGGTACTTTCAATATTCTTCACCATAACTGAAACACACTGAATCTTTTTCTATCTTTCTTATTCAGTGTCCAACTTTAACACACATATGAGGCAACTGAAATATCATGACTTGGGTCAGGCACACTTTAATTCTCAAAATAATATTCTTGCTTTTAAAAACTTTAAAAGGGGGGCTGAGCCCCATTGGTGTAGTGGTTGTGCCCAGGACTGCGGCCCATTGGGTTGGAGGTTCAAATCCAGCAGCAAGGCTGGGCCTCCTACTCCCACCACCAGAGGGCAGTGATGCCCCCCCCCACAAAAAAGAAAACTTTAAAAGGTCTTTTGCAGCAGGTTTACCTAATGCAATGCATGCTTTGATCACTTAACTGCTGCTTCTGCTTCTTAAAGCATTGATTTTGGATCCAAGCAAGATGAAATCATTGACAGATTCAATCTTTCTTCATTTACAATGGCTTATTTGTGAGGATTTGGGTCTCCTTTACTGTGAGTTATAATCCATACTGATGGCTGCAATCCTTTATCTTCATAAGCAAGTGCTTCAAGACCTCCTCACTATGAGCAAGCAAGATTGTGTCATCATTGGTTGTCAATTAGCCTTTCTCCATCATCATATCACTCAGTGTCATACAGTGTAATACGATTCTTTGTGTAGTGCCTAGTTTGTTTCAAGGACTATTCTTTAATACCTACAATCCTTTCATTTCTACCCCCACCATTAAAAAATGATACCTTTTAGGTAAGAAATAAGGCCTAGAGAAGATCGCAAATACAGTGACAGAAGAGGGCTTGATAATGAATATTAACAGAACCGACACTGAAATCAGAGAAAAGCGTCAAGGGGATGAGAGACAAAGGGAGGAGGGTAGCAGAAGATCATCAGCCTCTCTTGGATGAGAATGGACAGCTTTCCACAGTCACTTTCTTCCTTGAAACATGACCTTGAAAAAACTAATAACCCTCTAGCTGCCTCAGGATCCTTATTCATGCAACAGGATGGAGATACTGGTTTTCCATTGCAATGAAAACTAAATGAGATCATGTGTCAGAAAAAAAGAACTCTTATACTGCTTCAGTGTGGCTAAAACAAGCAAACTCTCTGCTAGCAAGTCATGGCTGACTCATAGTGACCCTATTTAACAGGCTAGAACTGCCTCTGTGGGTTTCCGAGACTAGAGCTGCTTTACAGGAGTAGAAAGTTTCAACTGTGCCTTGAGCAACTGCTGGATTCCAATTACTGACCTTGTGACCCAGATCCACTAAACCACAAGGGTTCCACTTTCAAGGGAGAAACACCAAATAAATATGTCCTTGATCCCCTTTCTGGACTTTGTGGGTTTTTAATAAAGCTGCTATTTGCTGATGTCCAGTGACCCTTGCACAATGGAACTAATTGACTGCTCAATCTTTGATCTATTGTGGAGGGGACCATTGAAATTTTTTGGAATTCAGTCTGAAAGCTTCCGTATCACAATGGGTGGCCCTGGAGGTATATGAAATACCACTGACATGGCTTCTAATATCATAGGAACATGAAACCTACTACAGCACAAAAAAAAAAGATGAGCCATGGTAGGACAAAGCCAACTAGACTTAAAGAATCTTGTTGCCACTGAGAAGATTCCATCTGGTAAAGGCCCTATAGAATAGAGTAGAACTGGCCCACAGTATTTCCAAGGCTATAGTGTTTACAGATACAGACGACCACCATGTTTCTCTCCCATGGAGCATCTGGTGCCCTGGTACTACCAACCTTTCAGGTAACAGCTAAGTGCTTAAAACTATGCCACCAGGGTTTTTTGTATGAAGCAGTAGTAATGGAAATCCTACATTTGGAGTGATCTTTAAATGACTTACTTGCTCTAAGTGACCTTATTTCAGATGTATTTTTAGAGAATGACATTATGATTCTTATCACTTTAAACAGAAATGATGACAGATTTAGAAAAATAAGCAATAGGTCCTTGAGAGCAGACAGCACTTCCTCCTCTTCCTCTTGCTCCTCCTTTGTCTTCTTTTTTAAAAATCATTTTATTGGGGTCTCGCAAAACTAATCACAATTCATACATCCATCCATTGTGTCAAGCGTATTTGTGCATTTGTTGCCATCATCATTTTCAAAACATTTTCTTTCTACTTGAACCCTTGGTATCAGTTTCTAATTTTCCCCTCCCTCTCCTACCCTCCCTTCCCCATGAACCCATAATAATTTATAAATTATTTTTTTTCATGTCTTACCTCAATCAATGTCTCCCTTCACCCACTTTTCTGTTGTCCATCCCCCCTGGGAGGGGGCTATATGTAGATCATTGTGATTATTTTCCCCTTTTTCCCCCAATTTCTCCCTTCCCTTCCTGGTATGCCTACTCTCAATATTGGGCCTGAGGGGTTTGTCTGTCCTGGATTCCAACTCTTATCTATACCTGTGTACATGCTCTGGTCTAGCCAGATTTGTAAGGTAGAATTGAGGTCATTGGGGGTATTGGGGGTAGAGGAAGCATGAAAGAACTAGAGGAGAGTTATATGTTTCATCGGTGCTACATTGCACCCTGACTGGCTTGTCTCTTCCCGGCAATCCTTCTGTAAGAGCATGTCCAGTTGTTTGGGTCTCCACTCCACACACCCCCTCATTCACAAATTATATGATCTTTTGTTCTGGGTCTTTGATGCCAGTTACCTGATCCTTTCAAGACCTCATAATCACACAGGCTGGTGTACTTATTCTATGTGGGTTTGGTTGCTTCTCAGCTAGAGGGCCGCTTGTTTATCTTCAAGTCTTTAATATCACAGATGTTCTATCTTTTGATAACTGGGCACCATTAGCTTTCTTCATCACATTTGTTTGTGCACCCACTTTGTTTTCAGTGATCATGTTAGGAAGGTGACCTTATTAGGAACCAAATGTTATAGCTCATTACACCACAAGGCCAGTGACTCTCAGGTAAAGAAGAGTCTTCTGAGAATCTTTGCCTACAGATTCAGATTCAGGATATGTGGGGTTTAAATGCTTGAGGCTGGACCAGGATGAATCAGTTCTAAGCCCTGGTCAGTCGGCCTGTCTTGTATTGCTTAAAATTAAACCTCACAACGGCAAAATCGAAATTCTTCCAAAGTTGCCATGTTATTGTAAATTAATAGTTGCTGTAATTTGAACCCACTAGTTACTGTGGGAGAAAGATGGGGCTCTATGATAAAGATTTATCACCTCAAAACCTCTTTGAAGCAGTTGTACTGCAAGTTGGATGTGGTCATTGACATGAGTTGGAGTTGACTTAATGGTAATGTGCTGTAAGTTGCTTTGGATTGGTCCAGTTGGTCCCAGAGAGAAGCAGCCATGGGATGCAGTAGATAAATAGTTGGCTACTACGTAAAAGATTGGCAGTGCAAGCCCACCAGCCACTCTGTAACAGTTGATTTATGCAAAACAAAATTAGAGTTGGAAACTCAGTGGCAATAGGGTCTTTATGATGTGGAATACTCTTGACAGTTATGAATTTGGAGTTTATGCCAGTGTTGAACTGCTAACTGCAAGGTTGGCAGTTCAAACCCACCAGTGGCTCTGCTGGAGAAAAATCAGGCTCACTGCTCCCATAGAGATTTGTAGCCTGGAAATCTCTTGGTTGTTAAGAGCCAGAATGGACCTGTGATAAATCGTTTTTTTAGGCGAGATCTTTCTAGTGATTATATTATATTAGGAAAAGAAATGATACCAACACAATGAAATATTCAGTGTTGCTCTTGGTAGCACAGCAATTTTAGGCACCACAATTCAAATATTCTTCTTCCCCATAAAGAAAATTTGGCCTTTCTACTTTTCTTTCAGCCAGCATGCCCATTAACTAGCAGATCCATGACTTGAAAGGAACTGGCTTCCAGGCAGACTAGAAGCTTAAACGCAAAACAAACAAACAAACAAAAAACACAGAAAATACTTAGAGTGCCCACAAAATTCTTTCTGGGGCTAGCAAATTGCCCATGAAATGTGGAGCTTTACCAAGATAAGTAGTTTTTAAGATTTTTAAGTTGGATACAAGTATTTAAAGTGTTCTGGACAGCATGAAATACAACACAGAAGCAGCAAGGTGAATCAGACTTGTCATTAGCCCAAGAAGAAGTTAGTTTAGTTGCAGCACGCACAAGTTTAGGTATGTACAAAATGAGATTCCCCTCTTCAACCCCAAGCTATGTATTTAAATGTTTTTACTAAACAACCTTATCACCTTCAAAATACTCTCCATTACAATTAATATTTGTCAATTCTGTGATTACATTCTTGGAAACATTTTTCAAACTCATACGGCTGACAGCACCTCCCTTGTTTTTTTTCTTCACCTTGTCTACTTCATCAAAGCACTGTCCTTTCTTTCTGCATTTGTGGAAACAAAAGGAAATCTCATTCAGTGAAATCAGGTGAGTATAAAGTCCATGAGACTAGAGAGGCATGCTGTTTTTTGCCAAAAACTGGCACAGTGAGATGTCTGTGTGTATGTAAGTATATTGTTGTGGTTGCAAAACCAGTACCTGGTCTGCCACAAATCAGACCTTTTATATTGTACACTGTTACACATCTTTTCAGAATCACTTAATAAAAAGCTTGATGAATAGTCTGACCTGATGGAAAAAACTCCAAATGCACTACGAGTCAATATTTTTGTTCATTCAGGAAGTTGATGGACATCCAAGTTGACATCTCTCACCCTTTTTGAAACAAGAGAAACACATACACTTGAGTTTTTCCCATGATGCTGTTCTTGTAAGTTATGTTCAACATCATAATAGTGTCTGTGGCATTTTTCCCAAGCAGGATACAAAATTCCACAGCCACAAGCTGTTCTCTTAAATCAGTCGCCACACACACACACACAATGAGGTTCAAGCAAAACTGCTTTTATGAAGAAATTTACTGTGAACAGAGAGAAACTTCCAGATGAAGCCACTGGGTGCACTAACTCCATGTGAGTTTGGGAAGTACCTGTCATATGTTTTGTCCTTAGATGGATCTCTAAATATCCAGCCTTTGGGACTTCCTCTACTCCCTTTCATTTTTGTGAATACTGGCTCAGTCTCTGAGTCAAAGCTTTTTCTGAAAGGTTTGGAATTCTAGCACACCATCCTTACTGCATACCAGGATGTGTTGCTGCCAGTCTTTCTCACCTGATTTTTAGTGGGCATGTGAGCTTGTTCAAGGAGCTCTTCTGTTTCCAAACAACATAGTGCTTCCTTGGAACCCAAGCCTTTAATAGGGACTGCAACTTAATTTCCTCTTCCTTCCTGCCAGGCAACTTCATGTGGGTAAAGCGCCTGTGCTGGGAGATGGAATAGAAAAGAGCCCATTCTATCCTTCTGACAGACTTAATTAATAGTAATCATGAAAATTGAAGTCATGTACTGCCATTGCATTCACAATTATGCATTAGCAGTCTGTGGTCTTCATGAACAGAGCACCCCTTATTCTGTAAATAAATGAAAAGTAATGGCATCACTTTAGCTTAGAAGTGTTCCAGTGCAACCTCTGTAGAATTAAGTGTACCATTATCATCAACAGAAAGGGATTGTACTTGTGTTCAATGGCAGAAGCAATCTGCCAGAAACATTTGACCTGTCAACAGAGAATGTACTTGTATGCTGGGGGTCCTCCATGACACCCAGCTTTGTATTTTTCAGCAGACAAGTGACATGTTCAGCACCATTTTCTCTTGGTACAGTTGTTTCAAGTTCTTTCTTATACTTCCCTCTTCTCCAGTTCTTCCACCTCCCTGTGATTGGAGCACTAGCCTGTTTTCCATGTTCTCCTCACCCATATTTGCTTTTCTACCTTCATTTTACTTTCCCTATCTTCTTTGGTGAGACTCTCTCATCTTAACTTGGTCACTGTTGACTTTCTGACAAGTAAAATTAAAATGGTGCCTTTAATTTTTAGCCAAAACAGGTGTTTAATGATTGACCTTATAAAGTGGCTCACCCCAGAAACTTCATTTCTCCTGTTTCCTTATGACCCCCTCATGATTCTTTAGCTTAATAACCATGTGTGTGAAAAGGTAGAGGGTGAGATCACCTTGAGTCAGTCCTGAAGACTGCCAGCACTCCCCCTCCTTCCCCTCTCTGGCCCTGGGGAAATAGGGGAAGCTTGAACACCTCCAGAGAAATTCAAAGGTCCAGAACATGTTGATACAATTGTTGTTAAGTGCTCATGAATCTATTTAGACACAGCGTTTCCATGTGATAGAGCAGAACTGCCTCAGAGTTTTCCACTGTGGGAGCAGATTGTTAGGACTTGCTCCTGTTGGGGAGACCCATGGTGGACACAAAAAAAACAACATTTTGGTTAGTAGCCATTCACCACACCCTTGGGTCACCAGAACCTCTTTACTGAGTCTCAAATTTTGTGAGTGCTCAAAAATAGGATTTAATTTTTCCTTTTGCTGTGGCATATTGAGTACACACCTCTTATGAAAATGCTTGTATTCCCTTTAGTAGAAGCTTGGCGACATAAAAGTTTTATATATTCTCTTTCATGAGTCCCAGCAGCCAGCAAAACATCCAGTATTGGGGGGCTAGTTACAGAAAACATCCAAGTGCCCAAGCATCAGAAGAAGAGGCTGCAACCCCCAGAGGCTGTTTAGGTTTGATGTTCTCTCCCCCACTCGTGGCTTAGGGTGGCTAGTGGCTACAAGAGACCTATAGATAGGGCCAGGAGGTCTTATCCTTGTCCTAAATGAGGTTTAGCAAAAGTCTGACCTCCCTAAGCCCCCGCCTTTCACATTTTCCCCAGAGTCCAGAGCTCATCTTGCCAAGCACTCCCCCACCTCTTCATTGTGAAACCCCTGTGTATCAGGAAGGAAATGAAATCCATATGTTTCTGATTCATTTACATGTAGCTCATCAAAATGTAGTTTTGTTCAAGTCTTTGGTGTTCTAGAAGCCTTTGGAGCCTTTTTTATTAGACTTTCAACCCTCCTCCCTTCTGACCCTCAGAATCAGGAAGTTGAGACTTGCCAAGAGTAACTGCCATTCAGTTTCAAGGTTGACTCTGTCTCTCCTCTGAACCTTGGATTGCAATGGGCTCACAACTTCAGCAGAAACAGACCCATTTCCTCTCACTCACCAAACCCTCTGCCGTAAAGTCAGTTCCGACTCATAGCAACCACATAGGACAGAGTAGGTCTGCTTCTGTGCTTTCCAAGGTTGTAACTCTACAGGCGAAGAAAGTTTATTCTTTCTCCCGTAGAGAGGCTGGTACTTTCAAACGGCTGGCATTGCAGTTAGCCCAACTCATCACTACTACACCACCAGGGCTCCTGAGGAATGCACTAGTCCCACAGAAAATTGACTTGACATTTTGTTTCGACTTATGCTTAGCCTCTCTTGGAGACAGTTGATTTGCTCCAAACAGTTGACTGAGTCTGCCTCCCTCGCCTATCCACAAGCGGAGAGCCCATAGGAGAGCAGATGGCTGCTGGGTAGACCAGAATATAGTGGAATTGACATTCATTTCTAAACATGTACTGGATTCCCCTTGAACCAGTGGCTTCTGCTCTTACATTGGGACAGTGACAGGTATACCCACCATTGTGAACTTTGCTTCAGAGAGGTATTGTTGATGCTGCTGTCATTTAATGCCATTCTTGAGTGTTTCATTTTTCTTCATCAAGAAAGGCTTTTAACCTCATGGAAGAAATGATCTCCCCATTTAAGACTGTGGAGCTTTAATTGTGTAAAACCACAAAAATGAAATAAGTCAACCCCATTTCCAGAATTAACTTAGTGAATTGTGGGTTGGATTTCTCCTCTGCCATAGGATGATGAAAGCCATTGAAAAGCCCAAGCTTTTGTCTGGAGTGGGGTAGAAAGAATTCTGCCCTCACCTCTGCATGCCCCTGCTGCTCTTCTCTGACTGAGGGTGGTATTCTGCCTTTCAAAGGGCACATCAAGGAATGTGAAATGCAGAGACATGGAACATGGAACCAAGCTGGCCCTGAGAACCCTTACCCTCTTTTCTAGCTACTGGACTCAGATCCTTTCCACATGTTTTTTCTTCCTGTGGTGACATACAATGGGATGCAGTAAAAATCAAACACTTGTTCATAAGTTACATTAACGCAAAGCCTGCCTTCTGCAGAATCAGGTTTCATCTGTCAGGGTTAACAATTGAATAAGGGCTTGACTTTGTTATGAAGATGATGCATTTAAAATATCACAGGTGTATACTGTGTGTGTGTTTCAATGGGAGAATCATTATCCATGGGATTTTTGCAATGCTGTAGAATGTTTTAAACAAGTTAGAAAACAGTCTGAATTAGGTCTTTTGAAACCTTGCAATCTGAGCTCCACTTGAAATCCCATGACAGTGAAAATCATTACAAAGAAGGTTTGTGTTGGAAGCTGTTTGCTCACTAGTAAAAGTGCTGGTTCATTTGGTTTCTGAAAGGGATGGACCAACATTCTCTGATCCAAGTACAGACAGCTGTCACTCCATTTGGAAGTTGATACAAGTTGGCCATTGTGGCAGTTACCTAATATGGTGTCAATTTGATGATTAAAAGTGTAGGGGTGGAGTCTAGCCTGTCAATCTGTAACTAGCCAATGAGACCTGTGTGGGCATGGCTTTCTCCTGAGAATTCTGGGAAATGTGATAACTCCTTCTTGGACGTGAAGACACTGTCTCTCTCGGTTCACTTCCTTGGAGACTTTCTACTGACCACACTCCCTTGGAGACTCTCCACTGACAAGGCTGACTCCCTGTGAGACATCTCTGAGGAGAAGCCACATGGACCTACCCCAGTGCCCTGAGCTGAACAAGCCACATGGATGCAACCAAAGCTGGAGAAGTCACACAGAGATCCCTGCCAGCGCTGAGATGCTTCTACCACCACTGACTGCACCCACTGGCCTGTGATCTTCCTGCATTAAGCATCATTGCATATGTTCCGTTTGTCTGCAGATAACTTTATAGATTGTTTTTAGATATATGGGTTAATATCACACTTGTAAACTTGAACTGTGTTGGGATGTCTTCTTAATGTACAGTTGCTCTTATATATAAGCCTCTTTCTTATACACAGATACGTGTTTATGAACTTATTTCTCTAGTCTACCCATACTAATACAGCTGTATAGACAGTAACAGGCATTGGATTGTTAAGTGGTAGGTGAGGTTTTCTTCACAGTGTTCTGCCACTGCCTGGTCATTGTTCATTGAGATTGACCCCTAGCATTCCCATGTACAACATAGTGAAATTTTGCTCCCCCTCTCTTGTGCTATCCCCCAACATTTGTACTGCTCTCTGTGTATTTGGAGTGCCTTCTAACCTAGGAGAGAGTATTCTGCTATGAACTATAGGGTTTGTGTTGGCTCATTTTGGGAAGTAGATTGCCAGATCTTTCTTGGTAATGTCTAAGTCAGGCTCCTCTGCTGACACTTGCCTACCATCATTGACACTGATGGTATTTAAACACTGTGATAGCACAGCTTCCAGAATCAGAGCAACACACAAGCCACCACAGTACCACAAACTGACAGATGAATGATGGACCTCTTTCTTACTCTCCAGCAATATATGATGTCCCTGTGTGTGCAGAGGAGTCTTGTTGCATAATGGATTGTATAACTATGTCTGCTAACGATTACTGTCAGCAGTTTGCATCCATCAGCCACACTGAGGGAGACATAGGAAGCTTTCCACCCGTGCAAATATTTACACACTTGGAAACCAGAGGGGCAGGTCTGCTGTGTCCTATCAGGTTGCTCTAAGTTGGACTTAACTGAATGGCAGTGAGTGTTTTGATGTGCATACCTAGCAAAGTGTATCTGTACCAGTGCCTTCAGCTGTCTCAGTGGGTCTCTCCACAATATCCTTTCATGTTGAGAAGCAGAAGTTAAGGAACACCAAGTGAATCTTGGCCAGTGTTTGTCACTCATGGATTCACTCCTTCATTCACAGGTCTTCCCATTGCCACATCTTATTCTCAGGCCCAGGGATCTAGCAGTGCTCTGACAGATGAGGTGTCTCTTTTCACAGTTATAGTTTTGGTGGGTGGAGCATACTTTCTTGTGGTCAAATAAAGAAGGACAGAACTGCATAGCAAGCCTGCATGCTGGCTCCATTCAGAAAGCAGTGCACACACCACAGCTATTATGTTTGTTTCCTGGTACTTAAGCACATATCCTCCCGAGTTCTTGGGGCTTTAAGTACAAAATTAAGCTGGCACCATTCTCACTAAAGAGCTTAGGGAAGAGCCCTTTCTTCCCTCTTCCCGCTCAGGAGGTCCAGGTGTCCCTTGACCTGTGGCATCATCTCTCCATTCTCTGACTCCATTGTCACATGGCCTTTCTTCAACTGATGTCTTCTGTCTTTATAGGGACACTTGCAGGTGGATATGGTGCCCACTCATACTCCAGCACGAATTCTCTTTCTTTTTTATTTATTTTTTTTATTTTTTAGGCATCACTGTCCTCAGGAGGTGGGAGTAGGAGGCCCAGCCTTTGCTCCTGGGAGCCAGAATTGAACCTCCATCCCAGTGGGCCACAGTCCCGTGCACAACCACTGTGCCACCGGGGCTCAGCCCACGAATTCTCTTTCTAATTGAAGTCACAGTCATAGTTTCTGGTAGTGAGGACACACATCTTTTTGGAGATAAGCCTTCATCCCTTCCTTAGGACAACCCTTCCACTTGCTACTCTGGAGAGCAAAACTATCTGCTGCGAAGACAGAACAAGCCCTGCTGCTGTAGAGTTCCAACTGCCTCATGGTGACCGCGTGTTTTTCAGAGCTGAACTGTTCCATAGGCCATCTTGGCTGCCATCTTGACAGAAGTAGATTGTCAAGCCTTTTTTCTGTGCTGCAGTTAGTTGAGTTGTAACAATGGGTGTCTTTTAGTTTTAAATCAAGCACATTTATGCTACCCAGGAGCTCCTGTCTACCAGGGCACACAGAAAAACCAGACTCTAAAATGTCTAAGTCTCTGAGAAAAAAAGTTATATTTTTTTATCAGAATTTCACCATAACCAAGAAATGTGACAATCCAAGGGTCTTTGCTAACATATTTTGAGCAGTTTTATGGTTGATAGCTTCTCCAGGGTTAAACCTGCTGAATGAAACCACCTGAAATGTCTATTAGAAATGAGTCAGATGGCCCAATGATCAGCCTTCCCTATGGTTTCATCTGATAGATGTTCTTCTTCTATGCACCAGGCATTCAGAGATTGCTCAATAAATTGCTCTGCATATACCAGGGCCTCCGATATTTCTGAAGCATTTAAATCATTTTCAGGTTCCCATTTTATAAATATTTTTCTCTTAAGTAAGTAGAGCAGTGTCATTCTTTTAAACTTTGTGTTCATAATCTTTATGGCAGCAGCTTTTACAATTTGTCCCAGTGGTTCCTCCCTAAAGGAAGGAAGGTGTCTTAAACTTGTGAGCATCAGATTATGGCCCTTCTGTTGAAAAGATATTGTTATCCCTTCTTGAGGTTCTCATATTGTTATCCCTGGGTGACTCAGAGGCTGAAACAGGTGTGTGCACAGCACTACCATGAGTGATGGGTTCTTCCACTCACTGCCAGGCACCATCAGGGGTTTGCATAAGGACTTGATCAATGTAGCAATTATTTTTATTATTTCCATTAAAAGCCCATGTGTGTAGACTTATGCTAAATAATACTATAATTGGCATGAATCTTTTCCCTTTTTATTTATTCCCTTGCACATTGCCTTTAAAAAATGTGGTGGAATACATATCACAAAAGTGCCACTTGGACCATTTTAAGTAAACAATTCAGTGTTCAGACTTAGTGCCCCCACAGATGAATCCCAACCCTTCACCCCTTGCCTTCCAGTAATAGTTAGAGAATACCTTTCTCTGTATGATAGATATCAGTATTTTGCATACACGAGGTCACATGACCTTTGTTTCTTTGTGTGTGCTGGATTTTTGGCCTACCATACCTCCCATTTGCAATTAATAACTGCCCTGTTTCTTGGGTTTATTTTTCTATGCATGCTGCACTTTCATGGATGTGTTTTACAAGCTGGGGTTATTATGCACATACAGTTTTAATAACATGTAGTTTATTATCTAACAATGGAAATATTATGCATATCTCCTGTTCATGATACACAGTTTATTTTTTAAAGTATACAATAAATGCACATGTATTTATTTGGAGAAAAAAACTAAAATGACTGATTCGGAGTTTTGCAGGTGAAGACCCCTTTCCTTCGGTATAATGGTTGGTCCTTTCAGTTGCCTATTGTCAATGTTAAGGTGTCAGATGTCCTCTGCTATAATCCATGGAATTGATTTTGTGTTGCCACTTCCCATAGTGAACTTGGCATCTAAGTTAAACCATTAGTCTAGCTTTACAAAGCCTGATAGATAGACACATGGAAAGGTGTTCCTGGGAACCTTGCTGGCAAAAGCAAAACTCTTGCGGAAAGTATTATTAAATGGGTTAGACATTGTGCTGCTAATGAAAAGGTTGATGGTTCAAACTCTCCAGACGCTCCTTGGGATAAATATGAGGTTGCCCACCTCTAACAATTTGCAGGCCTAGAAACCCTCAAAAGCAGTTCTACTCTGCCCTGTATATAGGTTTGCTGTGCATGAGAACTGGCTCAATGGCGTTGGTTTGGGTTTGGTTGTTTTGAGTCCCTAGGTGTGCAAATAACTAACATACTTGAAACTAATCAAAAGATTGAAAGTTAGTGGCCACCCCAAAGTGCCTCAGAAGAAAAGCCTGGTGCTCTGCTTCTGAAAAATCAGTCATTGGAAACTTCGGGAGCACTTTCTCCTCTGATGCACAGGGCCACCATGAGCCAGGATTAACTTGATGACATGTGGGAACCAATATGTGTTAGAAATGCCTGAGCTTGTCTGTTTTAGTTAAGACTGCAAAATAAAAAATGGCAAATTAAACTGATAAGCATACAGAAATAAAGTCTGGATGAAATGTTGTAAGATGCACTCCTCCCTTCCCCCTTATCCCTCAGCTGGGCTAGTTAATGTGCATAATGCAGCTCCATGGGCTCTAGGAGGATGCCACAGTCTGGAGTTTCTTGCTTGCAGAAGTTGGATGTCCAGATCCCTCTCTGGTTGGGCCACTTTTTATCTTGGCACCTGGTTGCTAGATACACTTGGAGGTAGAAGGCAAGAATGAACCCTTGTGGGTTTACTCTGATTGTCATCTTTCCCTTCTCGAATGCCAATGACTATGATCTGTATATGTATTTGTTCCAGGAAAAGTGGGAATTCCAAAATAGGTCCAAAAGTGAAAGTGCTGCACAAAGCAAAGAAGTACCACTTACTATGGCAGACTCTGTTCTTGGAAGTAATATGAGTAGTTGGGATTAATGACTTCAGTAGACCAATTGTCTTGGAGTTGATTCTAACTCATAATGATTCCAGGTATGTGAGAATTGAACTGTGCTTCCTCAGATGTTCAGTAACTGACTTTGCTAAAGTACCTCAATAAGCCTTTCTTTGCAGGCACATGTAGGTAGACCCAACCACCCAAATTGAATGTAAGGTGTAAGAATATTGCAGGGGCAGCAACTGACCTGTTCTGTCTGTACACACAGGAAAGAGAACCAAAGACAACATCGGCTTAAGTCCAATTTCTATGAGGTAGAGAGCAAACATACCTATACCCTCCACCCTGCAGCTCTTCATTGGCTCTGTCTACTTGTCTTCTGGTTTCAAAAATCCTTTGCAATGGCCACAAATAATCATGGACAATGCTTGTGATATGGGTTGATGAAGGAAGCTAGCAGGTTAACAAGGAACCCTGAGCACATATTGGATTGTGCATTGGTCTGCTAACCTCAAGGGAGAAAGACAAGGTTTTCTTCTTTTGCAAAGATTTATAGCCTCACAAACCATGGACATAGTTCTATTTTGCTTGATAGGGTCACTGTGAATCGGAATCACCTTGATGGCAATGAATGAGCAGATTAAAATTTATGATAGGAAATTTTCTTCTAGTGAGTAATTCCTCCTCTCAGCCATGCCTGCAGGTAAACCTCTTTCTGGGCCTTAACCTCTTCTGCCAAAAAATACTATGGTCCTGCTGAAGAAGGTTACAAAGCTTTTTTAGCACAGCCAATAAATACCAAAGGGCACTCCATTGTCAAAAGCCTATACTAAAGGTGCTCACCTCTCTGCCTCCATGGAGTGGGATTCCCACAGGTCTGTCTCATGTTCGTGGTGCTTACTGCCTCTACTGTGTCACAGCTTCTTTGATACCCAGCTTGTCCTCTTCTGAATTGAACAGGCTAGGCACACAAGGATGGCAGGTTAAGGATTCCTTCCTGGCTAAACTTTGTTGATGTTAGTGAGGTTTCCCCTTCTCACTTGCTGCTCATTTTCTATGCAGGAAAATGGCAAAATTGACCAATTTCCAAGTGAGAGTTCCAAGTTTTTATAGTCATAATGAACAATTGCTTGTAACCAAATCACACAATCCAATCAGCGTTTACCATCATTTTCTCTCACCCAGATTCATTAAGGAAAGAGAAATATGCCCAATCTGTAAGGTCCCACCCTGTCATTTATTTGATGGAAGTTAGAAAGACTACATCTGGAAGAGCTATACCAAATACAGCACGCAAGTATAATTACAGCAGACAGACCTGTGTGCATTTGATTTTTCACTTTTTTCTCCATGCCATGATTTCATGCTAGGTGGCCTTAGACTTTTTGTATTTTGATCCACATAAAGGATTTCTTCATATTTCACTTATAAATCTGCTCCAAAAATTAGTCATCAGTGATTCAATCTGTTCTCCTATGGTTGAGCTGGCTCAAATCCAGACTGTTGTTCTCACCAACCACGTAAACATAGCAGGTGTTGCTCACTTTCTGCTTTTTGGTCACCTAGAGAGACTTTTCTGCTAAGTTTTCTTTTGCTTTGCATTTCCCTGCCCATAATTGTTTAGTAATACCATAAAGCTTGGAACTTCATTGTGAACTTTCTTTCTTAGGTCATTTATAAAAATAAGACCTACCCCAACACTGAGCACATTGCTGAGAGTTCTCCAGAGAACCTCTTGATTCATCTCTTCGTTTTATTCACAACTGTAGCTTTCCATGGCAACTTTGATCAACTGTATCTGGTCTACAAGATTTCAAAAGTTTTTTTAAAAAATCAAATTATTCAAATTCTACTTTGTCTATTTTTAAAAATAGTTTAAATATTTTTAAGATAGTTAAATAGGATAAAGATTTTTAAGCTTCTGTTAGTGGGAATTTAAATATGCTCTTAATATGCCACAAAGGAGTCATGGAAAACCACTCAGGGTATTTTCATGAATGACAGGAAATTTTATTGTTGTTTTTGATGATATCCAGTGAACTCAAATTCCTAATTAGCTTGCATAAATGGAATAAAAAGATTGCCATGCATTCTCAGAACCTCTTTGCTTCTCATGAGGTTGTTTGCATCCACGAGAAGAGACTGTCTCACTCTGTGTAATGCTGAACTCTGTTAGGAGTAAGTTAAGAGGTAACCCAGGAGGTAGCCTAATCAGCCATAATTCTGTCTGGAAAGTATAGGGTTTTTGTCTCTTTGAAATAATTTCCAGTTGAATTTTAGTTTATATTTTAGTTTAGTTTAGTACACACTTCCTATTCTGCCTTATTACTTAGTAAAATACACACTTCCTATTCTCTGCCTTATTACTTAGTAAAATATCCACTTATCCAATTAGAAGAAGTTGTGTTCTCATTTGTCCAATGATAGTCTCAGAAAACAAGTTGATTTTGGAAGGACACAGTCCGATTATGTAAATTTGTTAGGGACAATTGCAAGGTTCAGATGTCAACTCTCCTAGGATTAATTCAGTTGGAGACATCTTAGTTACAGCACCCTGAAGTAATAAGCTAAATGAGGAGTGCTACTTTTTTAATGTCTGATTTCATGAAAGAATTATATTCGGCCTTCACTGACATATTTCACACCCATATCTTTGTTGTCTCATGACAGCCACTTGCCCCTTCCAGTAGGTTTTCAAAGCAGCCCCACCCATTTCTGTCTAAGGTGTGAGAGGCACAACACTTTTTGAGCTGCACCCATCACAGGAAGCTTGATCACAGCTATAAACCCCGACCTGTACATCATTTCCATTGGTTTTCCCACTCATCCATCCCATGGAAGTGTGTCTATGTCTTTAATGAACCACTTAGCAATCACTTTTTTTTCAGTTGTGTTTTTTTGTTTCTTTGTTTATAATCACTTCATTGGGGGTTCTTACAACTCTTGTTACAATCAATTGTATTTGACATATTCATATATTTATTCCATCGTTCTTTTCTAGACATTTGTTTTCCATTGAGCCCTTGGGAACAGCTCCTGTCCCCTCCCCCCCTCCTTCCTCATCCCCAACCCTTGTGGTCCCTTGAGAGATTGTAGATTGTTAATTATTTTCTTTTGGAGTGGAGCATCACTGCCCTTTGGTGGTCGTGGGGGCTACCCAGCGCTGCTCCTGAGAGCCACTGCTGGATTTGAACCACCAAGCCCGCGGGCCTCATCCTGCACCCAACCACTTACGTCACCAGGGCTCAACCCCGTTAATTATTCTCAAGTCTCAGACCTACTGCTGTCACCCTTCCCCTCTGGTTTCCGTCTTTCTTCACAATGGATGGGAGTGTGTGGTGATGTGCCATTCATTGTGATTGTTAATTCTCTCCCTCCTTCCCCTCCCTTTTTGTTATCTCTTTTCCCATTCCTGTTCCTGGATTCCATGTTTTGTGAGTTTTATCTCTTGCCTATAACTATATACATGCTCCTGTCTAGTCTAGATTGGGAAGCGGCACTGGAATCTTGAAAGCAGGAGGTAAGGAGGCTTCAAGGGATCAAAGGTATATTGCATGACCCATTAGTATTCTACTACACCCTGATTTACACAACTCCTCGCTGCAACCCCTCTGTGGGAAGTGGAAAAGAATGGAAAGCCCAGAAGTAAAACCATCAACATATAGACAACTTATCTTCAATAGGGTTCCCCCAAACATTGAGAACTGGATGCCCTTTTTAACAAGTGGTGCTGGAAACAATGGAGCAGTCACTTTTAATGTGAATCTTTAAAAGATTTTCAGTGACTTCTGACACTTGCAATTCTATAGGTACACCTACCAGCAATATGTACTTTAGTGGACTGAGTGTAGGACTGCTAATAAGATTGGCAGCTCAAACCCACCAGGTGCTCTGAGAGACAAAGATGAGATTTCCTGCTTCTATAAAGAGTGATAGCTTCAGAAACCTCAAGGAGCGTTCTTCCACTTCTGCAGGGTCACTGCGAGTTGTCGTCAACTCAATGACAGTGAGTTTAGTGGGTGTTGGATCTTTCCTTGATTTCAGTTATCTCTTGATTTGTAACAAACCACTCTAGTTTGCCACTTAAAACACTAATGGTTCATTATTTTTCATGACTTAGCCTCTTCACTAGGCTGTTCTGGATTCACTCATGTGACCATCTGAACAACTGGGTTGACCAAGCTGGTTTCCCTCTGTATCTAGCAGTTGGTGCTGGCTGTTGGGTTTCTCTCTTCCACGCCGTGCTTCATCCTCAAGGAGGCTTGCTCAGGCTTCTTCACATGGTGGTCTCAGAGCACCAAGAGGACAAGAGTAGACACTGCAGAGTCTCTTATGGCTTGCCTCTCTCACAAATGGTGCAATGTTACTGCCCCCGCCACAATTCTATTGGTCACAGTGAGTTTATAAAGACTACCAGATTTACAGTGAGGAAATAGACTTATCTCTTGATGAGAAGAGCAGCAAATAATTTATGGCCACTCTGAACTCTTCAAGAGGTCTCTGAGCAGCACTACTTCTTTGGGGATTTGTGGCTTCAGCCCACTCAGCAGTGCTACAAACGATGGGCAATCAGCGCTCAAAGACAAAGCCATGAAAATCCATGGCACAACTCTCCTTTGTAACACGTGGACCAGAACCCACTAGTCCCAAAACAATGGACTTGAATGTGCCCATTTGTCTTGTTTGGTTTCTCAGATTTTAGTCCATCACAGGCTCATTTTGAACAGATTCCTTCGAGTGTAGCATTCCTTGTAGCATGTTTTGAATGTAAACATTTCAACCTTAACTGCATTCAATGAAAAATATTTTCTGGTTCAAACTTAAGAGAATGACTTGTAGTATGAAAAACATTAAAGGACATTTGAGGGGCAGTCTGTGTTGAAGAATAATTAATTACCTCGCCCAGGCTTTTGGCAAATAGAATCAAGTTAGGGGAACACACTGAGAGATAAAGACAGAAGGAGACCCAGGGATGAATGGAGATTTTCCAGCCTTGAAGGAAGATGGCAAGGCAGAGGGAGCAATGTTGTGTACTGCTGTTGGCAACGCCCATGACAGTTTTATTGGGAATATGTTTTGTTTCAAGGTACAAAGATGTTTGGCCAATGTGTGTGTCTATGTGAGCTACTTGCTCAGTGAAGGAATCAAAAGATGCTGCAATCAGGGTGACCCTTCCCAGGCAGCATCAGCATCAGAGGCATCACTGTAATTATCAGAAACGCATGTGCATCACCTGAGCTGACATGAGGACCTCATTAGCAGGTTTTAGAGTTTACCTCTACTTACACCATTGTAGAAAATCAGAGCCAGATGAAAAATCAAATATTCTATGCAAGTTAAAAATGGATGCAAAACAACATTTGCAAAAACTTTTAAGTGCTTTCTTTATGTTGCTGAAGGTTAAATCTGTTGCCTCACACAAGGAAGAACCAGGACAGCTCTGAATGAGAAGTGGCTATAAGAAGCCACAAAAGAAAGGGCTTCACATAGTAAATACATCTTTAAAATGCATAATGCACAGGGTAAAGGGCAGTTTGTAATTTCTGAATTATGTTCCTCATAAAAACACATCAGGTAAATACGTGTAATTGAAATCTCTGGCGTTCTGGCTAAGCTCATGTTGCCAACCTTCATTGCCCTTTTCAGGAAAATCATTTTGATTTGAAAAGGCTTGTCATTGCCAGTGAATAAGTAATACAGTGTTTATAGAAAATGAGACAATCACTTTTACTTGGAGTGTGTGCAGCATGCTTGTTCTGTGCAGGAAAATTAAGTCTCTGCCTTTCATTCAGAAGCAATTAGACGATGCCTTTTGTGGCTGCTGGAAAACAGATGCAAGACTGGAAAACAAATACAAGACTCCTAGGAGTCTGAAGTATTAAATAAAGGTGGAAAAATAAAGTAGAATGCATTACTACATGGCCTAGACCTCCAGGTCATGGCTCAGGACTAGGAAAAGTGAACACAGTTTCTACATCCTGCATGTAGGACGGTGGTATGCATCAGACCTGACACTGAACACTAAAGACTTAGCCCTTTTTAGAACAATGAGTTTGGCTACTGATATTGTGAATGGCACCTGAAAGAAAAATCTACTCTCATAGCTTAAAGAAGGGAATAGTGTGGTTTCAATGGCCATCCATTAACTCACACTTTCCAAAGTTCCAGAGCATTCAGTAAACCCTAACCCAACCCATTGCCATCTGCTTGATTCCAACTCAGAGAAATTCAATATATGGTTTCTCTGTGTATATCCTTGTGGAAACAGAGGTACTCATCTTTATTGTAAAGAGTGGCTGGTGGGTTTGAATGGCTGGCCTTGTGTTCATCAGTCCAACACTTACCTCACAGCACCATGAGAGCATTCAATAGGATGTGGAAATTTGAGACTGTCTCCTGAGAATTTTGTCTGTGTCATCCCAAGACTTAACACATTCCCCAATTTTTGCTCACCGCTGTATATTTAAGCTATCTGATCAATGAAAATTAATTTACTACTACCTTAGAGTAGGATAATTACTAAAACAACTCAATTGTTCAGGATTTAACACAATAAATAACTACTATTACTTGTTCTAGTCAGGGTCAGAAGCAGTTCAGCAGGCTCTGGGGACTCTGTTCTCTGCACCCATTCAGGGGCCCCGGCTTCTTTCATAGCTCCCCTTTCTGTAGGATTTCTGAATCTCGTCACTTAGAAAAAGAGTCACGATCAGGTAGGGGAGATTTGTATGGGGCAGACACAAAGTTGATGTACAGCACTTCTGTTCATGTTCTCTTGACCAGAACAACTTACTGTGTGAGGCTACACCAAGGAATCCACCTGAGAACTCACAGCAACCCCAGCAAGGACTGTCAGTGCAACTCCCCTCTTTCAGCCCAGAACCATGGGGAAGGTACTTGCACACAGAACTCTCAGACACAGGCAGGAATAGCTAGCCTCTCCAATGGCCAAGGTATGATGTGCAATGAAAATGACCTTGTCCTGCAGTGGACAGTAGTGGAACAGGGGTAGAATTTTCAATCCCTAAACAGTGTACCTCTTGAGTAGTGGATGTTGTGTGCTATAGTGGGGCTTCCAGACAAAGACAAACTAGGAAGAAACGCCTGAATATCTTTGGAGTTCAACCCATGACAACCTATGGATTTCAATGGTTTGATCTGCAGCTGATCATAGGAATGGCACAGGACTAAACAATGTTTTGTTCATTGTAACTGAAGTCAGTGGGACTCTGAAGTCTACTGAACAGCAGCTAGCAACACTGAAGAAGTTAACTTCTCTGCTGACTGAAGGTATTTCCTGGAGTGTTGGAAACTCCACTGCAACTAGCCTAGCAGTAAAGGGGGAGCCACTGAGCCATATTTCCCTTGGGATTAGTCTCCTTTCTTGTCTCTAGTGCGGTGGTTCTTAAATGTGTAAAGTCTGTTCTCCTTGCATGAAAACCTGCCACCCTGGAGAATTCCAGGAAGAGGACAGCTGAAGACCACGTGTGGTACTCTAGACTGAGGACCAGTCTCCAAGTTATGAATATTAGTTTAAAGAAACTTTTGTCTCTCAAAATAAATTCTCAGTGCTCAGGATTAGAAGCAGCTGGAACTGTCTGTGGAAGGGCAGAAGTTGCAGATGTGTGTCTGAGTATTATGTGTGTCTTATTCTCTTAGTGGGTACAACAGATGCCCCCAAATGACACACATACCTGCTGTGCCACATCCTCAGAGGTGTGCTCAGGACCACCACCAGGGTGAGCTGGGGGTCCCAGTTGTGGGACCTGTTTCTCCAGTTACAGCTTTCAGCCTCTCTTGCTGGTAAAATTAAAGGGCACTAGGAGGATCTGATAGAGAGCACTGGTATACAAGTGCTTGTTTTTCAGCCTCTCATTAATGGCTCAGTTGCATGGAACTTTCAGCTTCTCTGGGGTGCACACTTGGAGCCTGGCAGTCATTAATGATAACAGATGCCAAGATCTGTCATATGCCAAGACTGTGAAACGGGGTGGCATAAACATTTGAATTTATTACTCTGAACAAAGATTGTGGCCAAAGAAAGAGTTTCAGTCACATTCCTTTAAATTTAAAGGAATTTTTAACTCAAATTAGCATCAAAAGAAGATTATGGCTTTTATATTTCAACTACTTATATTTAAGAAAAAAGGGAAGACCCGTGTATGTGTGTGTGTGTGTGTGTCTGTGTTTTAAGGAGGCTTGACTAGAATGTAACCTACTTTCTATTTGTATTGATGTTGCATAAAGTATAATTGCTGAAAAAAACCCAATTCACATTCTTGTAAACCTGCCCCTTACTTGCAGTTAACCCCTATGCTGAGTTAACTCCAAGCCATAGCTTGGGTCTGCTTTGCTTGTTTGTGCAGTATCCCACACATGTAGGTACATAATAAATACTATTCTACAGTTGCCCCCAAGGTATACATTAGGTACAAGGTCCACATGACAACAGACAACTTGAGAATGACAATTTAGGAAGCACCAATTATAAGTATGCAATTACTCTAATTATGGACCTATATGAACTTGACTTGTTTCATGCCATGGTATACTCATGTGAATTATCAAGGGAAACTTTCACAAGATACCCCACTCCAAAAAGCCAGTTCTGGGGACATGTGCTGCCCTGTGCATATTCTGATTTGTTTTTACAAAGATTGCAAAAATGGGATGGAGGTAGAAGTTTGTGAGCAAGTTGCACCCTTCCCAATGGCTTTGCTGTCCAGAGAAGTTAGTGCAAGTGAAAACGGAAGCCTGGCAGTACACTAATCTTGGATTCATTATTTTTGCTTTAGCTTTTTGCATTTGTTGTTCTTGTTTTTAATAAAAATTAGTATGAAGGAATGTGGCAGGTTGATTAGATTACTTAAGAGAAAGTGCTGGCATGAGTGTTGCACTTTCAAAAAATTCTGGACTCTTATCCATTTGATGTTGAACCCTTTTTCTCTCTTTGATGTTGAAATAATAAAATTAAAATCAGTCTGCCTACTGTGAAACTATAGACATAAGGAGTATTTGATTGAGTAAAGGCTTTTTTCTAATAAAACTTTCTGCTTTTGTTTAATTTTTTAAAAAAAATAATTGTGCTTGCTATGTAATAGTATCAGCCAGATTTCTTTCTCCTTTCTGTTCAAAGTTTCATCATAAACTTGAATCATGACAGAACTCAATATTAGTTCAAAAGCAACAGGTTTGTCCAGGTGCACCGAGATCTCTAATCCATTGAGTAACATGGAACTTTGTAACCCAGGCGGTACTAGGGAGTTCTGTAATCCAGTGGTCCAAACCAGCCACTCACAGGGTTCTTCATGGTGCCACCTCAGCCATTCCCCCACCTTTCAGCAGACCCCACAGCTTTGCTCTATTGTGTCTACAAGCTCAACATGTGGTTGAGTAGGAAGTGGCTCGAGTGTGAGGCTGTGCCCACCCAAGTCCACATCCTGCTCCTGCCTGGCAATGAAAACTTACTATATTGTTATTGGCTATTGGGGTCCTCACCTTGTAATGGGATGAATCACTTCCCTAGGATCCGATGTGGTGAGACCATTGCAGGGCTGATCTTTCAGAAGGAGATTGCCAACCCTTTCTTCCTACTCTGTCTTATCTGGAAATTAATCTGCGAACAGTGGAACAATAGATATATGGGATATGTCCATATATGAAGGCTGTCTAGCACCACAGCAACATGTCAGCCTCCACTGACAATTGGATAGTGACTGTGCATGAGTTGCAATGCTCATGAGGAAGATGAGAATGCCGAGCCACCAGAGACTCTGTGGACACTTAGCACAGTCTTCCCCTAGTCTTCCCAAACCCCTCTCCACAAGCAATATGAAATGACTCATGGAGAGCACTTGGAGAGCCTAGTCATGGAGAGTCTAGTCTAGCAGACTAGACTACCTGGCACAAGGCACATGCTAGGTGCTTGTCTCACTTTCCCAGAGCTGTTGTAGCAAAATACACACCATAAAATAAACCTACATGAACTCATTACCATCAAGTCGATTTTAGTGACCCTTAAGACAGGGTAAAACTAACCCTGTGAGTTTCCAAGACTGTGATTCTTGATAGAAGTAGAAAGCCTCATCTCTCTCCCATGGAGCACCTGGTGTTTTTTAACTGCTGACCTTTCAGTTACCAGCTACATTTGTAACCCACTACGCCACCAGGCCTAAAACAGGTTCAAAACACAGAACCTTTCCTTTTCACAATTCTGGAGGCTGGAAGCTACATCAAGATAGCATCTGTGTTGATGAACCTTAGAGAGGTCTCACAGAGAGAAACTAGTCCAACCACCTCTCTGGAGGCACTGCTAGCTCCTAGAAGTTCTTTGCATTCCTTGATTTTCACCTGCAATCACCTTCTATGTCACATAGCTGGTCTTCCTCTGACAACCTGAACATTACCTCTTCCTCAATTAGGACATAAGTCAGAGAGAATTAGGACCTACCCTACTCCAGTGTGATCTCTAGTTTACCTCCAAAGACTTTATTTCTGATTAGTTACATTCACAGATACAGAAGATAGAATTCCCGCCCATCTTTATAGGGTTGGAGAAGATAATCCAAGTGCTCGTTATATGTTGGTCTTTTGAAAATACCATAGCATTGGGAGTTAGTCATTATATTTCCTGACCTGTTTGAGAGACTTAGAATATAAACTGAATGTGACTAAAGGTATTTTCTTGAATTAACATTGCTTTTGAAATGTTTGAAGTTGGTTGGCAAACATTAAAAATCAGGAGACATTTACAGGAAAATCTAGGTTTTTGGCTTTATTTGGAAATCCATCCCATCTGTCCCATACCCAGAAGGCAACAGTGGGTGGAGATGAGAAAAGACTACTTCCCTTAAGTGTGGATGCAGAGCTCAGATTTCCCTGTCTTCCAGGTCCCACTTCTTCCCTGTACGTGAAGTCTAGGTATTAGGAAGATTCAACATAATGAGTGAATGTATAACTTTGTGTGGCAGTGGGAACTTGAGAGGTCTTGGATGTGTTTGGCTCTAACCACTCTGACTGAAGGGGGACAAAATGAGGTATAGTGTGCTCCATGCTCCAAATATGTGTCAACATATGTGGACTATGCCCTCAGTGTCTCTATCATTACCTTCCATTTTGTGATGTGATATCATTTATCCTGTGTCATCAAACCAGTTTTCTGTGCTGCTAATTAGGTGCAGGATGTTCTCAAGCCAGAATACATCCTACAGTCTCAGATTCTATTTTGAGTTAACCTTGTTGAGATAGAAGAGATTAAACCAGGGAACAGAGATCAGAGGGGCCTACTATCACCAAGATAAAAAGAGCTAAGAGTGAAGGGCATCCATTGGTCTCTTGGTCCATCCCTGTATGAGAACTACTAGTTGCAGGGAAGGATGGATGCCAAGACACACTGGAAACCTCCCATAGGAGCACTGGACCCACAGGGGCTGAAAGGAGACAGAGATCTTCCTTCTAAACCATCAGCCAGGAGAAGGAGACCCTCCCACTAGTACTAGCACTATAGATTCAGACTTCTGTCCATTAACTGTGAAAGGATGAATTTGTTTGATCAGCCACCATTTTAGGTTAATTTTATTAAGACAGCATTAGATAACTATCATTAGAAGACTATCATTTTGATCAAGAATGCAGCAACTAATCAGGGGCAGCACTTAAGAAGGGGGTTGGGCACTGGGTGAAGCCAGAAAACCAGGCCCTACAATGGGTTATTGATGCCTACTCAAGTCACTCTCAGGGATAAGTCAGGGTAGACATAATGAATGGGGAACGATTATAGCAATAAACATTAATAGGAGAGGTCATTACTGTGGAAAAACCAGAAGAAAAGGCAAGATTCATTTGATCCATTAGCAAACGTGTATTGGTACAGAATCAGCATTTTTGTTAAAGCTAAGAGATTTAAAAGCATGTCGTTGCTTTTGTTAGGTTCCATCAAGTCAGTTCCAACTCACAGTAACTGTATGTCCAATAGGATGAAATACTGCCTGCTCGGTGCCATCTTCGAAAACATACTCCCTGGCCATGTTTTGAGAAGGATGCCAGCAGGTCCTTTTCCTAGTGTCTCTTACTCCAGAGCTCTGCTGAAATCTATCTGCTGAAACTCTGATGGTATTTAAATACTGATAGCATTGCTTCAAGCCTCATAACAATATACAAATCACTATCCAAGGTACAGTATCATCCAATCATCTTTGCATGTCCTTGGATACCCTAGTAGCATAGTGGTTATGTGATGGGCTGCTAAAAAGTCAGCATTTCAAAACCATCAACTACTTCTCAAGAAATTGACAAGGCTTTCATCTCCTATATAGAGTTACAGTCTCAGACCCACAGAGAGAGTTTTTGTCCTATAGGGT
This sequence comes from Nesogale talazaci, assembly GCA_004026705.1. Classification (NCBI taxonomy): domain Eukaryota; kingdom Metazoa; phylum Chordata; class Mammalia; order Afrosoricida; family Tenrecidae; genus Nesogale; species Nesogale talazaci. Next base: position 169,130 of record PVJH01000699.1, on the reverse strand, counting down.
AACTATGACTCAGAATTGACTCAATGACCCTGTAATTTTGTGTTACTTTTCAGAGCTTTACTCCTTATATTGACTTTGTCACAACTGCTAAACTTGCAACAAAGTGATCACTAATGTAATTGTCCTGTCAATGAACTAGTGTTTTCTTTTCCTTAAAAGAGCAAAGTTTTGATGAATTACATCCAGGTCCCTAAATTTAAGAAATCTGGTGTGTGTGTGTGGGGGGGTAGTAACATTTGATCTATATTGTTATCACCATAATTTAAGAGGCTACTTTCAACTATGAGTGACGTTTACAATTTTGTAGGCCATTTGGTTCTTATATTTGACCCAAGCTCACAACCAGGTCCATCAGGCCTTTTACAGACTCATTTTGATGGGTACATTGAGATTCTTGTGTGTGTGTGTGTGTGTATTATCAAGTCACCTTGATTTTTTTTACAAAATCTGTAGGTATTAATCTTGAGGTATTTCATATAGAAGTAACTAATTGTCAAATAACATCCATTTCTGTGAAGAATTTTGTAGTGAACTAATGTGTAATTGTGGTTTTATCATTTGTTACCAAACTGATGTGGCCACTTAATTTTTATTGCATGAGTGTTTAGTTATAAAAAAGGGCCTGTGCTATGTTCTCTCCGGTAACCAAACCTCTCTAGACATTTTTGTGGCCATTGCTCCAGCATGTCAGGGTTCACTTCAGACTCCTAGAGAACATAGTTGAACAGTAAGGCCAATATTTGATATCCAGAGCAAAAAAGGATTTGTGATATCCCACTTAACATGGACTTATAGTGGTTATCTGAAGTTTAAGGAATTACAGTTAAGTTAATGGTTAATACATAAAGCCAGGCTGTTGACGACCACACAGAGGACAGCTAATGGGATGCTTACATGTTTAGAGTGCTTACATTATTTTAAGTGTTTGTTAGTACCTTAATTCATCTCACTTGTACACTGTCTTCTGATAAGTGTAGATACTAATACTTCTTCTCTTAAGCTGGAACCAGCAGTCGAAGCCTGGATTCGAAGCCTTGGGGTGAATGCACGAACCTGATAACGCTGAGGTGCCTTTTAACTCATCTCTGGTTAACTCTTACACAACCTCTGCTTTTTAGTTGCTAGACAGAGAGTTAGGGCTCCTATTTTCCCATCAGAATGCATTCTTGAAGGTTTTAATTGCATGTTGAGAAGGATGCTGAGTAATACCTAACTTATGTATAATGACAGAGTCTAAAATCTTCTCCAGTAGAGATGCTGAATTTTCATTTGCACTTCTGAACCTCAGGTCCAAATTCCTGCTCCACAGTTTTGGCCATGGGACATAAAGTGAAACAAAATCTCCTTCAGAATTTATGAGCATATATAAACTTCATCAGAGTTATTATAGTGAACATAGGTTGATCGATAAGTTTAATCTTCCTTTGGGTTAGAGATTCCTTACTCCAAAGCTTACAGAAATTCTTATTAGCCCTTTCCCTTCCCAAAAGATTTGTCTGCATGGATATTTGGATTGTGATTAGAGTTGTATGAACCCCCCAATAAAATGATTTCTTTAAAAAAAGAAAGCAAATAAACAAGCAGGCACCTGTTCTCACATCTTTCCGCTGACCCAGACATGGTATGTCAGAACTTCTGCAAAGGACAAAATCTTTGACCAGTAGCCAGTTCCTCCTCCAGTTCCTACTATTCTCCCCCTCTGTAAAATTGGTTTATTTGCTCATGTTCTCCCTGGTCCCTAATTACATGGCCCTATTCTGATATGGCTACAATAAAGAATAAAGCCAGAAATAAAGTGAAGGGTGACATGTTCTGTTGGAATTAACAGAATATGAAAACCCTGTGTTGCTTCATAATTGCTGCAAAATTGATCAGCTTCCATAGCCCTCTGTTTGTCCTGACACTTTCTACCAGGGCCTGCTCTTTCCCTTACATAAACCGGTCACATTCTCTTTGGTGACAACAGTCAACTTTATACTAAAGTTGAGCTCTCTTGTATGCCTCATGATCGGTCTAATCTTTGTTAGTAATTGCCTGCTATTGGCTCCCATTGAAGTATCTTTCTCTGAAAATTGCTTAGCACAGGTCCCTGGCCTTCAGCAGGCACACCAGAAGAGCTAGCCTTCCCAGACTGCTGGATAACAGCAGGGCATGATCCCTTGGAAGGATTTAAGTAGTCGGTTGTCCTCTTCATGAACACTTATGTCCCAGGCAAATCTCAGCCAAGCATGAAGTAAGACATTGACATTGGTAATAAGGAGTCTTCTCCTTATCTGATCCTGGGCCCCTTTAGTCTGTGTTAGATAGCCCTTAACCTCCAAGCCCAACTACCCTCTGCCCTTGACCTTCATAACCCCAGTTGTCAGCAAGGCTAATTTGTTCAGATTTATTGTGGACAGACTGAAGCAGCTGGCTTCTGGCAGTGTTGCAAGGAGAGCTCTGAAAGAGCCTTACCTGCCTCCTGCCTGAGGGAGAAAGACTCTCTATTGTTTGTTTTTCACTTAGTCCAAGTAGAGGGGTCCTTATTGCCATTTGGTTTTTAGGCCAAGTGGATAGTCTGGGACAAGTGATCATTGAGGATTCTCCATGTTTTTCTTGGAGCAGCATTGAGCCTCCATGAATTAGTGTTCTGGTGGATGAATCTTTCTGATATTAGGAGTGGGAGCTTCTTTTAATAAGTAATTGGACTGCTTTCAGAGGCTCAAAGAAAGACAGTGTCACTTTCCCTGAAGTAACTTTGTTCCTGAAGTTGAGAATACTGAGAACCACTCAGAATGATAGGCCTGTGGTGATGGTTTTTTTCTCCTTTTATATTCATGCTCACGATTTAGGAACAGGAAGTGACAACACTGCCAGCCCTGCTCTGGAACCGAGGAGAGACAGAGCCTTGGTTTTTGTATTATGAGCATTTGGAAACACATGAGAATGGTGGTCTAACATTGGACTTCAAGGACTTTAGAGCTTTAGATGCCCAATACTCAAAACAAAACAACTGCTTGTACCTGTTTTCAACTTTGAATTAATGAGTTCCATGATGAAGTACATTTTGTGGCACTAGAAATTATTTCCTGATTTGCACATGAGTGTAGGCAGGTGAAGTTGGAGAGAGCACCTTTGTGAGTGCCTTATGCACACCCACGCCCTCCTTTTACCCACATGATGAGCATTAGTATCCTCATGTCACAAAAAGTAAACATGAAGTTTCAAAGAGTTGACGGTCTGGAGGGCAGAGCAGGAGAAAGTGCCCATTTCTCACATCACCCCACCTTCACATCCTGCCAATTACATGGTAGAATCAGCTTTGCTTCCATCTCTATTCCATTCACTGTGCCATGGTTTCTGACCAGCCCAGCCCCACCGGCTTCCAGGAGAGACACTGCAGTGGCAGTGAAATGCCAGTGATGGTGTTGGGATGAGGAAATAGAAGTTTACAGCTTACCCTCTGAGATTCAGAGCTAGTCATCAGTGACCTCTCCAACTCCCTATCTGTACACATAGTATAGGAATATTTCTGGAGTTGTTTTGGGAACACTTTGATATTAACACATGAACCAGTATTTATAGGACACCTTTCAGTATCAGGGCTCTGCTAAGTCCTGGGTGTATGGAGTGGTGAATAATAATAATAATAGCGCTCATTTGTGAAGTGCATATGGCATGCTGGGGACCACATGAAATGCTTTACTTGCACTGTTGCCTTTGGTTTTTACCATAGAAACAGGAAGGTTGGTACTATTAACCTCATTGTCACATATGATGCAGAAATCAGTGTCCAGAAAGGTTAAGAAGTTTGTGGAGGCCACAGAGCTCAGACATTATGAAACTGGAGGTGGGGTTCGGGGTGGGGGGGGGTGTCGGACTCAGGCAGCCCACTTCTAAAGGCTGAGTATTAACTATAATCCTGTAATATCCATGCCCTACTGACAGTGATAATTCTTGCCCTCCTGAAGTTCAGAATTCAGTGAGAAAGGAAAGAAATAAAGCAAACCTAGAAACAGCACAATGTACCAACTGTAGGAGTCCTGATGGTGTAGTGGTTATGTGTTGGGCTGCTAACTTCGGGGGTATCAGTTCAAAATCACTAGCCTCTTCTTTATAGAAAGACGGGTTTTGTACTCCTGTAAAAAGTCAAAGTCTTGAAAATCCACAGGATGATTCTTCTCTGCTGTAGAGCCACTGTGAGTTGCCATCAACTCAATGGTAATGACTTTGTTGTTTGTAAGTGCCAAATGCTGTAAGACTCGCCCACAACCATTGAGTTTAACCCATTCATAGCCACGCAATAGGGCAGAGTAGAAATGCCCCTGTGGGTTTCCAAGACTAAATAAATCTTTATGGGAATAGAAAGCTTCATCTTTCTCCCATGAAGTGGCTGGTGGTTAGAATGACTGACCTTGTGGTTAGTAGCCCATGTGTAACCTACCAGGGCTGCGAGTGCTTTAAAGAAAAGGCAAGGAGAGGGACAAGACAGTCAGCAAGGAACATAAATGAGACTGATGAGCCTGTGAGGGCCTCCTCTCTGGTGGAGAGAGTATGACTTTTTTTTATGGGGGGAGGCATCACTGAGAGTATGACTTTTAAAGAGAGGTTTGGACAATGAATCTCAGTTAGCTATGTGATGAATGGAAAAGAGCTGCCTCCAGAGAGGGAAAGTCGCATGTGAGCCCAGAGGTGAGAAAAGTCTGATTGTCCGCATTGAGGCTACCCATCATGCACAAGCATGGTGAGTGGTACAGATGATATGGAACTTAAAGGAGGAGGAAAAATCGTTCACAATCAACCAGCTTCCTCTCTCTATTTAGTATTGTCTCTATTTTATTACATATGCTAAAAATTATAAACATGAAAGAGATTCCGCTCCTTTTTTCTTGAATGTCAGTAAGTGGTCACAGTTCACAAGTCTCTCCCCTCTCAAATGTGTAAAAACAGAAGGAAAAGGGAATTTTGAAGTAATGCTTCCAAAGATTTTCCTAGTGGTCTCTTATGGCATTTCTTTCACTAGAATCTGACATATGTTCATAAAACATGATGTTCCTTTGACTTTATATTATAAATGTATATAATTTTTTTAGAGAGCCATAAATCTGAGTGAGGCAGCCCACTAAAGAGCATCATAATTATAAACACTGAGAGAGGCTATGCCAAAAATTAGCACATGGTAATTTATTTGCTAGAATAAGGTCATATTGACCACTGAGAATGTGTGTGTGTGTGTGTGTGTGAGAGAGAGAGAGAGAGAGAATTAAGCCCTCCTGCATGCCTTTTTGATTGGGCACATAAAGCAGCAACGTTTACTCTAAATTTATTGATAGCAGCAATGTTTCCTCTAAATTTATTGAAAATTGTCCATCTGAGATATGTTTTGTCAACTGGGACACACCGACACTTTTCCCCAAATGAAAACAAGGATTATGTTCACTTTTAATTTGCAACCCTGCTTAACAATGTCACTAACCTCTATCCTCCTTTTATAAAATGAAATTTATAATTAAACTAGAGTTTGCCAGTAAAAACTCACCAATCTAAATATAGATTTCTTTTCAGGGGGAAAAAGATCTGTTTATTAGAAGTTGATGATCTCACATCAAAGGAGCAAGGGAAAACTACATTTTCTTTCCTTTTTAATAAGATTTCTGATCTCCATACCTGCCCACAGTGCAGACAGTATGGCAGCCTGGACAGGTGGGCACTGAAGTGCACAACTATTTTCTGACACTACTGCTCTCTCTAAACTGGATCAGTTTAGGAGGCTCCCTGGTGGAGCGGTGAGTTAAGCACTTGGCAGCTAACTGTGAAGTAGTTATTCAAACCCACCAGCCAACCCGCAGAAGAAGGATCAGGCAGAATACTTCCATAAAGACTTACAGTCGCAGAAATCTTACGGTGCTATTCTCCTATGAGGTGGCCTGATCTACTTAGAGAGACTAATTTGTTCACCTCAGAGCCCTCATGGCAGAGGAGCATAGTAGGTCAGCAGTTTCAAACCGGTGGCTATGCCGAGAGAAACAATCTGGTAACGTGTTCCTGTAAAGATTAGACTGTAGGAAAACTCTGCTCTGTCAGGTGGGCTGCTGTGAGTAGGAGCGCACTCGACAGTTAACCCCCATTGACATTCTGCTAATGGGCACGTGGGTTGGAAACCTTCCCTGGGATTTCCTTCAGAGTGCAAGTGGTAGTACATGTTATCTTGGCTTTCTTAAACTTTTGTGTATCTTCAGGAAAGTCTTTTGTATTGAAAGGAGGTTAAAGGATATACAGGATCCTTAAAATAAATGTTCATTTATTATAGGTCTGCCAGCTAGATGGCCTTCTAGTCTCCAGATGGTTTTTATCCATTTACAACCTGGACTATAAAATGGAATGATGGCATCTTATCTTTATTTCTTTTTGTAACATTCTATTTTAAAGCAAACGCCTTTATAGACCAAAGTGTCCCCCCCCCCACCCAAACACGCAGAAAATAATGCCTGGTGGAAGTAGACAACCTGAGCAATGTTCAGCATGCTTCTGGAAGCGACATGTCTTTCACAAGACCCAAACTGTCTACTGCTAATTTGTAAATCCAATACATTGGCTCCCAGGCTACAAACTCCTTTAAACAGAGAACACTTTGGATCCTCTGCCAGGGTCTCAGTGAATGTGTGCTCTGCTTGTTCATTTCCTGCTGTTTTTTGAAAAGCCCCCTGCCAGATGCAGCTGTTCATTCCTAAGTGAAAGCAGCTTCCAGAAGTGCTGGCCAGCACCATCTGAGCAATGGGAGGGCTCTGTGTGCCCTGCTGAGGGTCGGATTTCTTTGAAGCCCTTCCATCCCTGCAGTTATGTCATCATCTTTCTCTTTGGACCATAAACCAACTACTCTGGTGTTTGTGGTTATAGTTTTCACTTGTTATTTGAAGTATTATGATCTATATTCTTCATCACATTCTTGGTGTTTTTAGCCCTCAGTAAAATGTTATACTTTGCTGTAGAGAATCCCTTGCTTTTGATGCTTGAGATTATCGACATCTGTGTCTGCATAGGGGGCCATGTATATATGTGTACATATATATACACATTGCAGTCCAGCTATTGTTACTGAAATTGGTAAGGGTTTAAAAAGTGGGTCAAATTTTAAACTGGTTAACTCTTTTTACTTTTGATTTTTGTATGTAATCCATAGTCTGTTCACTAAGTAAGAAATTTTTTTTAATATGGAATACTTTTGCTATCTAATATGAATACTTTATTTGTGACTATTGGATCCTTTATTTTTCTTGTCATATTTCATTGGCTAGGACAATTCATGCTAGCAAAAAATATCTAACTGAAAATGCACATAAATAATTGAGATTTGAGTATACTCATAATTAGTAAATATGTCCTGGAGAAGTCATTTAAGAGTGTTCATTAAATTTAAAAACTGAAGTCTAAATGAAGTAACTCATTTTAGAAGCAAATATCAAAAAGTGCATCTTCTATAATATGAAATACATTACCATTCCAAGGACTAGGAGAAAAATCAGCAAAGTTGTGTGTATTAAATACTTACTGTATGCCAGATCTTAGGTTGTTATTCAATGCCAGTGAGTCAATTTCCACTCAGAGTAACCCATATCACAGAGTAGAACTGCCCTTTAGAGTTTTCTAGACTCTAACCTGTGCAGAACAGGTTACCAGAACTTTCTCTCACAGAGCTGCCGAATGGGTTCAAACCACTAACCTTTTGGGTAGAAGCCATGACTGTAACAGTACCAGGATTCTTTAGATACTGGGGTAAGAGGCATATATGCATTTTTGCAAACTACACACCTCTCCATTTTATTTTCATAAGCACACCATACCATTTTTAACATGTTGTTTATTTATATTTTGACATATATCCCAATCCAGTGGCTTTTCTGTTCTTAGGATAAGGTTGGTCTCGTGGACACTTCATTGAAGGGAAATATTTTCCTCAACCAAGTTGAAGCTATGGAGAATGGAAAGGGCTGGTGAAACGAGATTTCATGTTGAAATAAAGGAGGAAATGTACAAAGAATTAAAGTTAGTAAGAAATTATTCTAGCCCTAAAGTAACAGTAAATGATGTTTACTACTTTCATAAATATTAAACAGAAACATAATTTTGATAATCACTGGCTTTGAAATCAGTACAGAAAAGTAATGAGAAGAAATTGTGTTTTCATCTAGTCATTTAGTTTAGTTATTCATTATCATCACCACCACCATCCAATTCATAGTACCTGCCAACTTCTCTCCCTGTTCACTAGCCCACTTGAGTACTTCCGAGCTGCCTGCAGTGCTCTCCTTTTACCACTGACAGACATGGTTGTCATTACTGCCTACCCTTTACATCATCAGCATTCAGTTGGCACACAGTCTCAGCCTTTTTGAAGCCTCTCATATGGTTTCTGGGTCACTTCCCACATGTAGAAGGCACTTACTTGTAGAAGTCTGAAAATGTTGCCCACTTCTTTTGCCTTGATTTTGTGAACTCATGAATCCCTGACCACATCATTGTGTTCACTTTCTTCCCAGGAAAGGCCTTGAACGGGCCTAGCAGCTGCAGCTTGCAGGTATGGACACCAAGTATTACAGTCATGAGTTATTATAATTTTGAACATTTATTTCTGTGTACCCATGACACCAAAAAATTAGTAAAGACCCCCCCCCAAAAAAAAAAAAAAGAAAAACTCTCCTCTGACTGGCTCTGTATCGCTTGTGTAGCAGTATTTACATAGCACCACATAGCCTCCTCAATTAAAGGAGCACCCATTCTGGTGGTACTCACTTGGAAATCACCATTGCCTTTAATTTCATACCACTCAGTAGAACCCAGGGCTACAGGGAGGCAAGGTATTGCACAAGCCCTGTGGTTGTAATGACTATAGATTCCATACTGGAGGCAGCTATGGTCCCGGTGGATGGAATGTCAGCAGGCATCAGAAGTTTGTCTTCATTAATTATTCCATTGCAAAGACTAATTCAGAGATTTTTTTAGTGATGGATTCACAAATATCAATCATCTTTTCCTCCCAGTCACTCATAAGTTGCTGGCCTACTGTGGTTCTCGTCTCACTCATAGAAAATGAGAACTTTTATTTCTTGATTTCAAAGTCATTGATTACTAAAAATGATATTTCGAATAAAGATTTATGAAAGTAAAAAGTGAAAATGAAAATACATTCTTTTCATGAATTTATAGAACCATGGGAAGTGTTCCCTGAAATTGGGATGTCCTCTTTCACGTGTCAGAAGTTTTGCTTTAATCTGAATGGCAGCAGCAGAGATAACCCACCACACCCCTGGCAAAAATCCACTCTTTCAAGCTGTTCTTCATGTTGGGCCATTTTACTCTGGGACTGCCATGTGTGTGGTTTCTTTTCTCTGGCCCTTTTTTCCATTCGCAAGAGGACAACTCTCAATCCTTGAACTCTGCTTTCATTCTATTGTTGGTCTTTCATCCTCACAGCAAATGTCAGTGAGAATTCAGTGGTGGAGGAATTGCATTTAAGTCCTGCGAGGATTCCAAATGGTTCTGATCTTTTTTAGTTTGTAAATGAAAAAAAAATGTCCAATACAATCAATAACTGGCTGACTCTAGTAAAAATATTGCAAAATGTAAAGCTATACTAGAAGTAAGAATCTTTTTATATGCATACAAGTAAATAACTAGGATAACTTACCAGCATTAATCGAAGACACTGGCACTAATAAGATGTAATTAGACTATGAAATAAGCAGACTCGATATGACTTAATGGTTTCGCTTAAGAAAAGCTGATAAGGATTTCCCCTTCAACGGTTGAGCTATGAGTGATCATGTGTCAGTTTTGCTACTGCTCTTCCAATTAAATCCAGAGTTAGAGGACAGCTATCAGTTTGAGGATGAATAGCAGTTGTCCCTTGGTATTTTATAAGGGATTAAGTTTCAGGACCCCCTTGGGTACCAAAATTCATGGATGCTCAAACCCGGTATATAAGACGCTGGGCTGCGATCCACATTATTGGCAGTTGAAAACCACCAGTAGCTTTTCAGGAGAAAGACTGGCCTTTCTATGCCACAAACAGTTACAGACTGGGAAACCTCTGATAGAGGGTGGCTGGCGGGTGGGCAGGAGGTGGTGGGGTGGGGGGATCACTATGAGTTAGCATGGAGTTTGAGTTTTGGCACATAATGGACAAACTGCCTCTGTGATACTTTGGTTCATCTCCAGATTGCTCTTTATAATACCCAATACAATGTACATGCTCTATAAATTGCACTTTGCACTTCTTCCTAGTCTTTGAGTGATTGCTTTGACACTAATTTGCACATTTCATTTTATTTCTTGGCTAAATATTTTCTATACACAGTTCATTGAGACAAGGATGTGGAATCTAAGGACACAAAGGATGAATGTGAATTTTGTCAGTGCAGATTGAATCAAGACCCTCTTGGTAGCTGCCTATATCATTTATGCACGTAGGCTTCACTTTGTTTATACTTCAAGTTGGTAGCATATCATGTATGGATGGATTTCAGGGGGGTTCTAGCTCCTGTTTGATGAATCAAAAGCAATGGGGATATAATTACCAACTTACCTTAATAGAAATGAATGCACAGTGTCAGTTGTTTATTTTCTAATTACCGGAGTTCTACCAAACTTGCTCCATGACTTGAGTGTGGTCCACAGCCTTGACTTATATATGTATCCTCAAGCACAACATTTTTTGGATTGTGGAATAAGGGTAAATTGGACCGAAAAACACTCCTGGAATTGTCAGGAGACAATATGCTCTCGTGAAGGCTATCCCAACTTTATAACTTTCATTGCTTCATGTTACATATGCGTGCATGCTATGTGGGATGTGTTACATGTGTGTACATTTTATTTATGTGGAAGTGCTAGTTGTGAAAAAAAAAAGACATGGTATTATTTGCTTCTGATCTCTTTTTTCCAGAATTGGTCCTATGGTTGTGTCTATTGGGCAACTCAGAACAAGGGGTTTGGGAAGGTCTGAAGTATGTGAGGCACTCATGCAGAATGGTAGGGTGCGTGGAGGTAGTTCTGAGCCCAGAGATTCTTCTACCCTGACCTTATACCACTGGCCTTTGGCTGTTAGCATGCTATGCTGAGTGATAGCACATCTTTCCATCTGATCACTGTCTTCCACTTATCTCTTCCTTTAGGGCAGTGGTTCTCAATCTTCCTAATAGCTCCTCATATTTTGGTGAACCTCAACCATAAAATTATTTTCATAGCTACTTCGTAACTGTGATTTTGATACTGTTATGAATCAGGCATCCCCTGTGAAAGGGTCCTTCGATCCCAAAGGGGTTGCAATTCACAGGTTAAGAACCACTGCTTTCAGGGTTTTCTATAGCATAAAGTGACCAGATATCCTGCTTTTTAACAATGTCCTGTGATGTTTTAAAATTAAAATAAATATATTACAATACTATTTTTACATTCTGTGAAAATTTTTGTTGCTCCATATAGACCAAATTTTTAATCAAGAACCCCACCCCCCAGCCAATGGTGTCTCACTTAAAATCTGGTCACTTGACTAGTAGCAGAGGTCAGTAAATTGCCTTGAAAAGGCCAAAGAGTAAAGGCCCTTTGGCTAAACATGGTTCCTAACTCATTCCCTCAGCTCTACCACTGAGTCATGAAAGCAGCATTAGAGATTTTTAAGATGAATGAATGTTGCTGTGCTTCAATGAAATGTTGTATATATATGTATGTGTATATACATATATATATATACACACACACTTGAATTCCTATCAATTTCCAGTGTCACCAAACATTAGTATTTTGATTTTCTTTTCAATCTTTAAAACTATAAGGACTGTTTTCAGTTCACAGACTGTTCAAAAACAGATGGCAGACCAGATTGGCCCACGGAGAGCAGTTTGTCTGTCTCAGCTCGATAGACCTTTGTCCCAATTAGGACCTGAGATCAACGACAGAATTTGGGTTCTACCAGCATTTCTACAAATGTCCTTCCCATGACAACATTTGTCTAACATATTTTGTCAGGGGCTTCTACTGCATGCCAGCCCCACATCAAGAGTAAGGATGCAGAGATCAATAAGACTTTGTTTCCTGTGAGTTGATGCTCCAGTTGGAGACGGGGCTGCAGGCCAGAAGTAATAAAATAGGCATTCAATTGCATCAAAAGATGAAAAATGCTTTTAACTTGCAGCTGAAGGTACACATAGCATGGACTCCTGCAAGCTCTTAGGAGAGAAGAAGGCTATTTCTAGAACAGTGATTCTCAACCTGTGGGTCGTGAGTCCTTTGGGGGTCAAATGGCCTTTTTGCAGATTCATAACAGTAGCAAAATTACAGTTTAGGAAGTAGCAACAAAAATAATTTTTTGGTTGGGGGATCACCACGACATGAGGAACTGCCTTAAAGGGTTGCGGCATTAGGAAGGTTGAGAACTACTGCTCTAGAAGCTTGGGCTGTCTGCCCACTGCTGCTTTCCTTTCGCTCAGGGTCTTGTGGGAAGTGAAAGCTTTTTGGAGAGACTCCAGGTTTTAAAGTCACACACTGGAGCACTCGGGCCTGCACTGCTGGGCTGTAGATGTTTCCGAACCTCAAAGCAGCCAGCAAAACCAGCGTTTTCTAATCCAGTGCCATCTGCTCCCAAACACAATTTTGTTTCTCTTAAGCTTGGTGAAAGCTTCCTTCGCTGATCTCATCTCTGCAAATTGAGAATTAATGGTGGGGCGGGGGTGGTGGCAGGGAGACTCAGGAAAAGCCCAGAGTCTTACTGGAGTTAAGCGGGGCGGGGCACGGGGAGGGGATGTGGAGGCACAGGAGCACTGTCCAGTCTAAAAGGTCCACCCTTGTAAGGGAGAAAGATGTTGGGCACTATTTTTCCCTCTTCTTGCTGACACATCTCACTTGAATTAAATTTTCCTCCTGGCTTTTCTCAGGCTTCCAAGCCAGGTGCAATACACTCTTTGACCAGGCCCAGTAATTCTTAGAGGCAGGACTCCCCACAGGACTCTGTCATCTTTTCACTGGTTTCCCAACTTTACTCCCTCTCCCCAATGTTGTTACCCTTGCTCATTATACTTTCACTACCATCTGGATGCTGGTGGTCTCCTCAGCCAAACCTGTCTCATTCCTCCAGGTGGCTGCTTCCTGTTCATTTTCCTGTTCATGAAGCCCATTCCTTCTCCCTCAGGCCTTCTACTTCCCCTCCTGTGCCTGAATGCAAATACCCAGCCTCCATTTCTACTTGTCTCTCAATGTGCTGGCCTCTGTCTCTATGTGGCACCCACTAAGTTAGAGCCCAGGAGTCATTCATGGTTTTCCTTTTATCTTCCCCTGCCCCTCTGCCTCAGCTGTAAGCCTGATTTGGCTGTAAGAACAGCACAGATTGCAATCAGTGCCATTACACTGCAGTAGAATCTTTATGCACCTAATGAGCAGTCCTAAGGACTTACTGCAGATAGGGTGGCTGGCTGCAGCTCCCACTTTTCACTCTCATATCTAAGGAGAGCTTGACGGTTTGATTTTAAAACACAAATCTAATAATATCATCCTGTAAAATTATTTAAAAATAAAAATAAATATTTTTAAATGAATCTTCATTTAAAAGTGAGTGAAGGGACACATTGGACAGTGTACAGTATGAAAATAATAACCATTTGTAAATTACTAAGGTTTCATGGGGGAGGGGGGTAAGGAAGGAAAATATAGGGAGCCTGGGTGGAGGGAGGATGTTTTCGGCAACAAGTGTGCATATGTGGCTGCATACAGTTGATGTATGTATGGATCATGATGGGAGTTGTATGAGCCCCCAATAAAATGATTTATAAAAAAAGGAGGGAGGGAGGAGGAGCTTATACCAAGGGCTCAAGCGGAAAATATTTCGAAATGAATATGGTAATATGTGTACAAGCATGCTTGATACAAATGATGCATTGAACGTTATAAGAGCTGTAAGAGCCCCCAATAAAATAATTGGAAAAAAAGAGAGAATAGCATGAAAAAAATGCATTTTGTAATACAGAGGCAGTCGTACCCTCTTGAGTCGTACTCTATGGTTGCTGTGAGTAGAAACTGACTGAAGAGCAGTGGCTTTGGGCTCGGGGGATTTCAACCTGATAGTCACTTTCCAGAAGATACCATCTCTGACCTCCAGCCCTGAGCATGTCCAGGCAGCTGCTCTGTTATTCTTCAGGCAGCTAATGCTGGAACAACAACTGTAAGCACCATGGTAGCCTTCACAGCTTGAGAAAAAAACAAGCAAAGGAACAATATGCTATTTATGTGGACAAGAGGTGTAATATGGAGTTCATGCGTTTGGTTTCTATCTTTCTTTTTGTAAAGAGGAAACAAACCTAGGCTGAGAGAAGATGCAGGGAATACCTGAAGTCTCAGAGCTAGCGAGCATGGTCCTCGACCCCTGAAGCCACATGTCCTGTGAAGCCCGCTTTCCAGTCTGAGAAGCAACTTCCCCTGGGAGAGCTATTGCATGGAGGTTGGGAGGGTACTTGAGGAGACAAAGTTTTCCCTACTGGACGTTTTCTGGGGAGACTGCCCTCTGATACAGATCTGAGCTTGCTTCCCAGTTTTGCCTCCACTCCTCAGTTACTCAGTAAGAGTGTTATGTTGAGCAATATCGCCCAAGCTCTGCGTTTTGCAACTCAAATCCCTTCCCTCACCTTGAAGGTTCTTGGCTGTCTTCCCAACTCTTCCTGGGCTCTTCTTTAGGGACATCTTTCCATAGTCTCTTATGAGGCATGTTGCTTATCCCTGAAACTGTACCAAGAATCACAAAACGTAGTGATTTGTTTCCCCAAACACACTTGTTTGTGGTGCATCTCAGTATCACCTGGAGAGCCTATTAGAATACACCATGCTGATGTCTAATCCCAACTTTCCTTACTCAGTAGGTCTGGAGTAGTATTAACAAGTTCCCAGGTGACACTATTGTATAACTCTGGGACTGTACTTGGAGATCCATAGGTGCAGCTATAATGTGAGTCATTGAAACTACTCTATGCCAACTTTACTCATGTAGACCATATCTGGACATGAGTTACTTAACTCAGGATTACTTCTTTTTTTTTCTTTAAAGATATACAGATAGAAAACACCACCTGTTCCTTTTCTTATAGTATTGTCTGGTGTCTTATCAACTCAGCTCACTCACTGCCATGAAGTCTAACTTCTCCTGTAGGTTTCCTGAGACTGTAGCTCTTTGTGGGAGTAGAAAACTCCATCTTCCTCATAGAAGCAGCTAGTAATTTTGAACTGCTGACCTTGTGACTAGCAGCCCAATTTGTAACCTGTGGGACTAACAATGCTCCATTTGAACTCACAGTGCATTCAAGGGGCTTTTTTAGCTGTAATCTTCCTGAGAGCAAATCAGCAGCTCGTTAGTTTGTGAGGACACTCAGTGGGTCTGGTTCATAGGGACCCTAATCTTTTTAGAATGTTTTCCCCCTTATTATTGACATTGAACTATACACATACCACATGAACATGCTCTTCTTAGAGACAATTACATGTCAGTGAAAAGTTGATATTGATCATCTCCCATTTCTCTCATCCCCAGTAATTGGCCTTCTTATCACAATGGAATGGGTTCCTAGAAGAGTAACTCTTAAAGTACCATAATATATATGGTAAGCAACATCAAAGAAACTTATTTTAGTCCTGTTTGTGAGGTCAGCTGTTTTTGTCTTAGACCATTTATAATTTTGATGTAAGCAAATATTTGGGTCTTCAGATAATATTAGCAAAGTACATTGCAGAAACTCTATATCATCTTGCTTGTGAAATATGAAGTCAGTTTTTGAAAGCAGATGTATAAATTGCAGATATGGGTCCAATTATATGGCATGTGGCATGTTTTGCCACAGTTGCAAATGAAAAAAAGATTCTACAAATATTTTTTAGCTTCCTGTCATTTGAAGAGTATCTTTTCATGTCCACCTCAGTCATCTAGCACATTCCATCATTTTTTATTTTCAATAATTTTATTGGAGGCTCTTACAGCTCTTATAACATTCAATACATCCTTTGTGTCAAGCATATTTGTACACATGTTGCCATATTCATTTCCAAATATTTTCTACTTGAGTCCTTGTTATAAGCTCCTTTTTCCCCGTCATTTTTTTATGAATCATTTTATTGGGGACTCATATAACTCCCTTCACGATCCATACATTCATCAATTGTATGCAGGCCACATTTTCTATCATCAATCTCCATCAAATGTTTGGCCTCAACCCTTCCTCTGGCATTAAATTTGGATACTTTCAATCGTTCATCTTACAGATATTCTTCCTTATTGCATACAAATGCATTTGAATTATGGTGTTGGAAAAGGATATTGATGTATCATGGATCTCCAAAAGAACAAACACATCTGTTTGGAAGAAGAACAGTCAGAATGTTCCTTGGAAGTGAAGATTGTGACACTTTGTCTCACACACTTTGGACATGTTATCAGGAGAGACCTGTCCCTGAAAAAAGGCATTGTTCTTGGTAGAGTGCCAGCAAAAGAGAGGTAGGCTCTTAAATGAGATGGGTTTACACAGTGACTACAACAACGGGGATGGCGCAGGACAGACTGGGTGGTATTTCTTTCTGTTGTATATGGAGTCACCATGTAGCAGAATTGACTTGATGGTACTTAATGCCAACAACAACTGAATGTCTTAACATAAAGAAATGCACTCATCAGGGTTGTATTCTTTCACTATGCCGAGTAAATAATCCTAAAGACTTCACTATGTGGAGAAGCTACCGCTTGTCTGTCAGTTTATTATACTATAATGCCTTGTGTGTTCCTGTGATGCCATGTCACTGGTATTTCAAATACCAGCAGAGTCATCCACAGTGAAGAATTTCAGTAGAACTTTCAGAGAAAGAACAGACTATGAATTAAAAATAGGCTGTCCACTTCTGAGGAATGAGCCTCAGCAAAGCTTATGGTCAGCATGGCCACACCGTCAGCTATTGAAACTCTCAGGAATAGCAGCTGCACCTTGTCAGAGATAGTGTCAGAAGCTGCCATCTCAGGTGGCCAGAAGTTCTTTTCTTGTAGGAGAGAGGAGTCTAGAGGAAGATGTTTTGACACTTGATTACAGTGGCCGACACTTGTGTGGGCCAGAACCCAACAGGACTGCTTGCTTTTCAGGAAACCCCGAGGTTTCTGATTCTGACTGGGTTCAGGTTTACCACTTTTCTATCTCTAGAATTAATGGCAAATATTTGAGGTTTTCTTTTCTGACAGGTTTCTGCTTTACACAGGTTCTGGCAGCTTTTGCAGGTGATGCTGTGCAAGTCTCCCCAAATTAGTTGCACGTGAACTACTACTAATAAGTGTCATTTATTAGTTATTAATCACTTAGCTATAAGGTTTACAGGTCATATTACTACTCTCATAACCTTGAGAGATAATGGCATTTTCATCATAATTTACCAGATAAAAAACCAAACTCACTGCCATCAAGTCAATGCTGACTCATGGCAGGCCCCTATCTGTTTCTGAGACTATCACTGTTTATGGGAGTAGAAAGGTCAGATGCTGGTGGTATCGAACTGCAGACCCTACAGATCACAGTCCAATGCATAACCACTATACCACCTGGGCCTCTCTCTACCACATAGAAAATTGAAACTTAAAGTCACAGAGGATGAAAGAGCTACGTCCAGGTCTGTCTCCTGTATCACATTTTTCATTCTTCTACCTTATGGCTACGTGGGTAAATTCTCTCACTATGCCGAGTAAATAATCTAAAGACTTCACTATATGGAGAAGCTACCACTGTGATTGCTGTGATGCCATGTCACTGGTATTTCAAATACCAGCAGGGTCATCCATAGTGAAAAGTTTCAGTAGAACTTCCAGAGAAAGAACAGACTATGAAGAAAGAGTAGGGTATCCACTGAGGAGTGAGCCTCTGAAAAGCTATGAAAAGCATGTGCCTAAATTGCATATCCATACACACTTATCCTTCAGCTGTTCGCTCTGCTCCTGCATCCCCTTTTTGGTACATGATAAATAAGCACCTCAAGTGATAAGTATGTATTCTCTGTGTTTCCAGTGGTAAGGACTGGTGAAGGAACGATCCACCTGAAATCCAGTATGACTATGGCAACACCTCTGCCCAGAAGCTTGAATTCTGTTTTCCATTGTTTATGTTATTTGCTTTGACCTGAAAACTCATCATAAAACCCAGGTCTGTGGAGGCAAATGAGTGTGGCCAGCAGCAAATCAAGACCATAAATGGACTTTTAGAGTTCTTCTCTGCAAGCACTGGGAAGTTATCCAGAATTCCTTGTCCTGTAACTAGTGTAGACCTCGTCCTCCAGTGTTAATTTTAAATGTCAGAACTGGAGGGTAACCTTGGTTCCATAGGTTGGTTTTTTACTTATTGGTTTGCAGCTAAATATCTCTTTTACCCAGCCTACCCAAAACCATACAGGAAAAGGACTGATACTTTGCTATACAAAACTGAAAACATATGTATGGAAAAAAACACAGTGCAATAAAAAACAAAACAAACTGGCAAGAACAGAGCCAGGGCTGGTCCCTGCTTTACAAACACGCTCTTACATGTCAGCAGGAAAAAGAAAGACAGCTCAATAGACAAGGGAGCCAAGAATATGATCAATAAACATATGACAAGGTGCTCCATTTCATTCATAATTAAGAAAATGCAAAACAAAATTATGTTGGCAAAGATGTAGCAGTCTGATTTGCAACCTTGATGAGTGTGTTGAAATCAGTATTCTCATAAACTGTGGGTGTTTAAATTAGTGTAGCTTTTGGCAATATCTACTAAAAATTAAAATGTGCATTCTGTCTGGCTCATAAATTCCATTATTAGGAATCTACTCTAAGGATGTAATCACAGAAGAGGCTGCCAAGATATGTATACAAATTCACACATATACAGCTAAGGGTGCTCCTTGTAGTATTATGCAATGGAAATTAATCTCTGAGCATAATAGCCCCTTCTCCCAAATTAAAGCAAAGTAAATATTAAATAAAAGGTGATTTACCTCTCTGATGGACTGCCTTATTAGAAAGGACATAGTACATTTGCACATATTCATGGGGACTGACGTTCCTGCCTTTGTAAGGAAAACAATACCCATGCTATTTTTTTAAGAGCATAGTAACATATTGAGACAAGAATTTGCAACTGTTTTGGGATCGTGGAGAGGCACTTATACTCTCAAAAAAATCCACCATCCTTTCTTTTTATTAGAAATATAATGAGTTGATGGAAATTCATTTGAAAACATTGTTTTTCTTGCTGCTACAGATCACAATATAGCCATCTAGAGTCATTCTTTTTAAGGTGGCAAACATGAGCTAATGCATTTGGACTTGAAAGCTGGGATCCAAAGTGACTGTGAGCTAGAGTTATCCTAGGCTCTGCTTTTTTTTGAAAATCCATATTTTTTATCTCAGGTGGAGTTACATTTGAAACTGAATCATCAGGTGTTAGGTGAGGTCATTTCTGCACATGAACTTGTGGGGTATGGTAAAAAGGGAGATTTTTTTTTTAGCCCACTCCTTTTTTAGGTGCTTAGCCAGAGCGAAGTACCTAGTCAGAAAAGTAGATCCTGGCATCTGTGTCTTGGATCCTTCAGTCCTGGACCAACTGCCATTGGGCATGGAGATGGAAATGCTCTTTTTTTTGGTTGGGGGGGGTGATCTATTGAGCTTGCGATTTCATCTTCGGAAATAGTGTAGGGAATTTGCAGCTAGGTTTACTAGCTCTTCATGTTGTTTGATCCTTCTTGCATCTGTACTCTAGCCACTGTTGCTTACTTTGTGAAAAGGACAAAATGCTTCCCTCTGTCCTTAATGTGTGGTAACTCTTTTTTGGTTTCTATTGTTGTAATTGCCCATATCCGATACAGCCTCACCATCAGAGTATGCTTAATTCTGCTAGGATGGAAGCCAGCGAGCTATCAAGAAAGTAAGTGTCTAGGACGCTGATGGTTAAATAATTAGGTTACAGGACCAGTACCAATTAAAAGTCAAAACTTTGGCCAAGCACCTAATGCCAAAGCCCAATTGAGACTATTCGGATCTGTTGGTTGAATTTCCTACATGAGATGTTGAAAATGTACATGTATGTTATTCATGGCCTTCATAGGCCAAATCAAACTCAGAAAGTGTGCTCAAACAAAAAGATACAAGTAAACCCATATGCACTCCCCCATCCCCTTCAGTCCTCTAACATATTCCTTTAGTTTTAATTTTCTTCAAATCTGATCATTCATATTTTATCTTTCCACATTAAATGCATGACTTCCAGCCTAAACTAAGTAGAACTCAAACTCCCTATGCAACAGACCCAGCTTTTTAGTCTTTCTAAAAAGTATATACTTTTGACTGTAATCAAAGCATGACTTCACCAACACTTTGAAGTATCCTCTGCTTGTCTGATTTATCCTAAAGAAAGATAATGTTATATTTGTATTACTAATCACCCTATTCAGACACATATTTTCCTAACATTAGATTAATTGTCCCTAAATCGATCCCTTGTGTTTGATGAAGGTAACCCGACCCTTAAATATCAGCAGGCCTGTGAACCTACCAACCAGAAGGTCATAGAAGTTTGGGGTTTATATGTTCTTGTAAAAACAAATAAGATTCCTCTGTCCAGTTCTATAGTCTAAAAATAGTCCCATCAATATACCTAAATTCTGTGGACATTTATTTTCACAGGAATCACTCAAGAACAACCAAAGAAACTCTAGCCAATTACAATTGAAATGTGGGTCAGGTTTTTTGTTACTTTGTTTTGTTTCAGTGAGTTGCAACATTTTTTTCACCAGATGTTTGAATAAAGCATCAACGCTTCTAGACCATTGCTAGAGCTTCATTCTTAGGTCTCAGTGCAAGACTGGATAATAAACCCTGCCCTGGGTTGATAGGAAGAAGGTGGACATTATTGTAGGTCACTTAGTGTGGATAGAGAAAAAACAGTGGCTGTAGTTCTTTCTTTGGAATGAGTACAAATATGGATCTCTTCTGGTAAGGTGGCCAAGTAGCTATCTTCCACATTCCCTGGGGCATACTTTGGACATGTTGTCAGGAGAGATCCGAGAGGACATTATGCTTGATAAACTATAGGGGCAGTGGATTGACACTTTGTCTCAAACAGAAGCACAGAATGGCATAGAAAACAGAATGGGCTCAAAGAGAAGCACAACTATGAAGATGGTGCAGAGCTGGGGAGTGTTTTGCTATTGTATATAGGGTAGCTGAGTTGAAACTAATTCAATGTAATTAACAATAACATACCTAAGGATATATGAATGATAACAGGTTTGTTTCTCAGGGCCACTAGTTAAACAATTTTGTAGCTGCCCAGAGTCCAGCCCATTAATCATTAACCTGTGGGTGGGCGTCTGCTGTGGGTGTTTTCAGAATTAGTTTATCATTACCTCTAACTACTGCCCTTTATGGTTTTGGAGGGTCCTGGCCAAGATCTCTTATCACCATGAAGCTTAATCATCATTTGCTTGGTACAGTGCACTGATACTTTTGAATGTTTAAGGTCAATTGAAGAAATTTTAATCAAACTACTTCGAACAGACAAATAAAAACAATAGGTGACTTGTTGACTTGAGCTTAGAATTTGCATCCTCATAACCCACTTTCCTGTCTAACTCTTGCTCACCTGAGGCAGGGAAACATCATGAGTGGTACAAGCAGGTATCATGCATACTGAGAGGCTAGATAGAGGTTCAAGTCTACCGAGAGACCTCAGAAGAGAGGCCTAGCGATCACTTTCAGTATGGAGCACAGTTCTATCCTGACACACAAGAGGCGGCACTGACTTGACAGGCACAAGTAACCTGAAGTGACTCCTCTCCTTTTGTCTTGGGAGAAATAGAAAGCCAGTGGGGTATAGTCCGAACAACTAGCAAGGCACTTTCACATTGCCCTGCCTCTGCGCACCTGGTATCAGCTCCACTCATAGACAGGCTACCACTCCAGGTAGCTTTCCTCCCCTAGGACAGCCCGCATGCTCTCTAGCACTTGTTTCTCCTGTGTCCACTCTGAGGAGTCCTGCTGGTGTCATGTTTAAGTACTTGGCTGCAAACAGAGTGGTTGGAACCACAGCCACTCAGTGGGGAAGGATATGGCATTCTTCAGGAAAGAGGGACTGTGAGAGCCCAACGGGGTAGATTTTCCATGTCCTGTGGGGCTGCCAGGAGTCAGAATCAACTGGATAGCAGCGGGGGTTTCATAGTTGCTCTGAGTCAGTAAAATCTTACCCCTCTTCCCACTCTTTGTATGTGGGTTTAAGAAATACAGCATTATCGCTTTTCTAATTTCCAGTGGCCAACATTCATAGAAAGAACAGCATTGCCTGCCTGAGTTGCAGGATGGCAGATCTGGGAAGTACTAAGGATGGGAGAAAAATGCCTTCTCCCCACCCCCAAATCTAGTTTTTAGCATAACAGCTGAGCTCATTTTCACTCTTCCTGTCTGAAAAAAAAAAAGCTTTAAAAAAATGTAAAGAGCTCAACATATTCAAGTATGAGGGAATGTTTGGCTACTAGACCTTCAGTCTGACTCTCCACCATGAATGCAGAGTTAATAACCAATTACAGTCATGCTTTCTTAAACCTCCCCAAGAATGTGCCTGGGCCTTATATACTGTAATAAACAAGTTAAAGAACTTGCATTTCATTTATATTTCAATTAAGAATATTTCTAAAAGAAAAGCATAAATAGGTTCTGTTCTTCTTTAAAAAATGTCCTGAAATTCCATTATGATGCGTCTACTAAATGCCTTCCTTTGGCTTTTCTGTTTCCAGGATGTTCCCCATATAAATGCCTGCAGTGTTAAAAGAAGGTGAACATCTAGCAGTCTGCATGCTTTAGCCTTGTGAACCAAGGGTTTGTAAAACTGTTGAAGACCAGTTTTATTGAAACAAGACAAATATTTATGAACAATTCAGAATCATCTGTTTTCAGATGTGAAATGTGTTCTGAGCCTTCCAGGTGTTTCCTGTCTGCTTGAGAACCCTGTCAGGCAGGGCTTTGCTGGTTTCTTGAACGAGAAGCAGCAGTGCTCGGGCCTAAAAGGCTGAAAGCATTCACAGGAACACGCTTGACTGTGTCAGAAAGTAGGGATTTGTTGTTGCTGTTATTATTTTGTTTCCTAACTTTTATTTTAAGCTTAATTTATTCCTGCTCTTCACTGAGGACCGTTGCAATGTGGCAGTGGGGCGCATGCTGCGCTGACCCGACCGTGAGCACCCGAAGGCTGGTAGTGCATCTTGAGGGCTGTGTTCATTTGGATGTGCTAAGTGACCAGAGAAGTCACAGCGGAACCCTTCTGTTCACCATAACTCTATGCGTTTTTTAAGAACACACAGCAAAAATGGTGTGCAGTGTTTGGGCCACTGATCATGGATCCAACTCCCTGGGCACACCTACCAACTTCACCATTGTAATGTCAGAAGGGCACACACTGCTTTTGCAATGTGGCACCTTTCAAATATTTTCTGACTTTCTAGACATGCATATCCTTGATGGCCTGCGCTTAAACATCTTCGTGGGTGTTGTTAAAATGGATCCAAAGGTTCATCCTTCTTGGTTTTCATGATTTTGTAGGGTCCGGTGAGTAGGGAACCATTTTGGGAGATCACCTCAAGCCAATATGGGACAAGAAAATATTGAAAGCACTTTTGAAACACTGGGATGTGTCTCTTGGCTGACTGCATTTGTCATTCCATTGAGAAAATGAACTAATTTGTTTACAGAAGGATTGTTACACAAACACATATATACAGAGTAAAGCGCACTCTTCCTGTCTCATCAGACGACTTCCGCAGAGGGACCCTCCTGATTTCTGTAAGCTGAAAAGTATGTATTCATCTTTGTCATTTAACTGTCAGCTCAAATGGCCCTGGGTCCTTCTTCTGCTTTGGGAAGGGCTCCCTGTTAAACCAAGTACAATGAGGTGTCTGTTTTAGATGCCTGCCATCAACCATTGGTCCAAATACACAGATTTGCTTTTCTTTTGCCAGCAGAACTGCTCCTTTGAGCATTTACCCTCTTTTGCCAGCTGATTCTGTGGACAATGTTCCACACCAAAACTGTCCCTGACTACATGCCAATTCATAGTGACATAAACAGGACAGTGTCGAACTGACCCTGTAGGTTTCTGAGATTCTAACTATTTATAAAAATAGAAAGCCTTGTCTCTCTCCTGGGGAAAGTTTGGTAGTTTCGAACTGCTGACCTTGCCTTGAGGTTAACAGCACAACTTGTAGCCCACTAAGGCACTAGGGCTGATAAAATGGTGCTGTTGGTCTGCTACCCTGAGGATGAGAGACCTGCAGCAAAGTCTTTTCTCTTATAAGAGATTGGGAAAGGTAAGGGGGAAGTCTCACCCCTGAGAGCCTGCCCAAACATGCCAGCAAAACCAAGCGTGGGCTCCAACCAGATTCACCTACTGAAACCCTGCAGGGCAGGGGGTGGGGTGCTGCCTCATAGACTGTGGAAGGGAGTTCAGAGTGTATGCAGGTCAGGGTCTATAATGTAGTTCTGTTTCTCTAAGTTTGAACAAGCACAGTTGAGAAAGCAGTCCCTTGTTTTAGCTTTCAAAAACAGAAGGAAAACTCACTCCACTTGCGCTGGAGTCAAATAGAATGTCAGTCACAGCAAACCTGTGGCACATAGTAGAACTATCCTGGACATTTCCTAGATCAATGCTTAATGGGAGTAGAAAAGCCTTATCTTTCGGGTACTGGTTTCCAACAGTTGGCCTGGGGGTTATCCGTCCAACATTTAACCCCTACACCACCAGGATTCCTGTCTGTCTACATTTGGACCCCTTTTTCTTCATGGGCCAGATGCTGCTTCAGCCAGTGTCATCTCCCTGATGGTGTAAGAGTACTGGCTTCCTTGTTTGTTTTTCACTAGGGGTAAGGGAACTGCCAAATAGGAACACAGTGCAAGTTAAAGCACCTGTATTCTTGTCAGTCAACAACAGCTGCTGTCACTGGTTTGCCACACCTGTGTCTTTCCTATCAACTCAATTCTGGCATAAGTGACTCTGTGAGGTAGAGCAGAACTTCCCAAAGAATTTCCTAAGCTGTGCATCTTTAGGGAAGCAATGACCATAGCTCCTTCCCGAGAATGTGCCGAGAATGTGGTTCTAACCACTGATCTTTGGATTTACACCTGAGCACATCACCGTTGCACCACCAGACCAACTTCCTCCAAACTAGTGCTCCTGGCAGAGGTGGATTTGGATTGTCTGTGTGTTATGCGGTCTTTCAGCTTGTATTTTATACACACGTCATCCCTCATGTCTCCTTGTCTTAAGAGAGCACAGCTCTACCCTTTCCTCTATTACAAGGTTTCTAGGTCACATACAGGAGCCCTGGCAGCTTAGGGAATTCCCATCGAGCTGCTAGCCATAAAGTCAGCAGTTTGAAACCACTAGCTGCTCTGCAGGAGAAAGAGGGGGCTTTCTACTCCCATAATGAGTTGCAGTATCTTGGAAACCCACAGAGGCCATTCTACCCTGTCCAAAGAGGTCACCATGAGTTGAAATGTACTCGATGGCAGTGAGTTTGGTTTGCTTTAAGGTTGCTTACCTATTTATGTTGGTCTCTTTTGCTTCCCCTGGCAATGCTGCCGTAAGCGCCTTGAATGCTTTTCCTTGGACATATGTGCATGTGAATGCATCCCTAGGGTAGAGACCAGGGCATGGGGTTGCTGGCCCCAGACCAACACTTGAAACTCTGTATGCAATAAACACTGACTTTGTATAGCCCCAGCCCTTTTTATTACCAGCAAGTCCAATTTCTAGTCAAGGAATTAATCAGTCCGATTCCTAGCCAAGGAATTAATCCACAGGGCAGTGGACAGGGTTGCCAGCAGTTGGGGGGCCCTTGAGTCCACAGACTGAGCAGTTTACCGAGTTGATTGTGAATCTAGTTGGTTTCCCCTGATTATCAGAACACTTGCCCCTGATAGGAGACCTTTGCTTAGAAGCCTTTCCTCTCGGCCCCCAGTCCCAGTGCATGGCCATGAAACAGTCCTGGTAGAAGAAACAAAGAGTTTCTGTTGCTGCTGTTTAAAGTTGACCTGTTATTTTCAGAACACTTGAAGCCATTGCTTCCAAGGAGTGGGGTGGCGAGAGGCACTGGCCCTTGGCTGCCCCAGGTGGGAACATGTGCAGCAGTTTTCATAGACATCAGGGACAGCACTGGATGCCCTGCCAGAATCCAAGCCAGGAAGTTGTCTGTATGGTATTCACCTAGGTGTCTTTTGGCAAGAATCAGTTATTCAGTCAGAACTGAAAGTGACTGTGGACAGTCACTTGGGCAGCAAGGGAAGTGGCTGTCTTCCCCGTAAGGTTTAGAAGCCTGAAATCGCATTGTACAATGTGTGGTGATTCCTGACTAGTCGACCCAGCTGTGCGCTGCTAAGTGCTCGCGAGTCCACTGGGACTCATAGCGTTCCTCCATACAGTAGAAGGGCGTGCTTGCCAGGCTGTGCCCTCCTCGGCGGTGTTCTCATGTCGGCGGAGCCCAGGGTGGTGGTCACCATGCCAGTCCATCTTGTTCAGGGGCTTCCTCTTTTTTACTCTGCCAAGCGTGAGGTCCTTGTCCAGGGATGTTCTCCCTGAAAGCATGTCCAAAGTACCCAAGCCCAAGTCTTGCCTTCTTGGCTTCCAAGGGGCATCCTGGCTGTGCTTCTTCCAAGGCAGGCTGTTCTTTTGGCAGATGGTGGTTGTGTTTGTCTCGTGGGCAGTCTGTGGCCTGTGAAGAATGTAAAGAGAAATAAATCTAGGACAGCTCTGATTGGTCAGAGGGGATCCCTGTTTGTAGAAATGAAACAACTTCTGAAGTACCTCAGATGAGCTCCCAAGGCTCCCAGTCCCTTATGTTACTAGACAGTGGCAGAATGCCCCTGACCTTGACACTAGGAAAGCCAGGAGAACATGGGCCACCCTCTCGTTGGTAGAAAGGAGGATGTGGAAGCAGAGGGGCAATATGATCAGCCACACATGTTGGAGAAAGGAAGAAATGGACAGAATGTGGGAGAGCAACTCCAGGCCTTATGAGGGCAGAGCCCGCTTGGTTGTACCGGATCCATCCCAGGACCTACTCAGGGCATAGTAGGTCCTTGAAGAGGTGTGATCCTGAAACCAGATCGCCGGGTATCTGTTCTCCAACTCATGTGTGAAGGAAGCAAAGTGGTGACATAAAGATGGACTCATATCTCCAGGCCATCTTGGAAAAGAGGAAAGGAAAAGTCAGACCCGTGAGAAACGTAAATAGCAGAATAAGCCCGCGTCTCTTCAAAATTATTATTTATATCTTGCCTCCTTCCACAAAGGATTTGAGGCAGCTTGTGGGAGTCTAAACTCCAATACCAGAGACTACACTGGGCGGGAAGTCACTAATTGCCACTGAGGATTACCCATGACAATGCCGAGAGGTGGGAGGGATGGGTTTCAATGTGGCAGCAAGTTTTGGTCTGTCTGTGTAAACTGCAGTCATCACATATAAATAGAACCTCCAGGGGCCACTAGAAACTGAGATTTCTTTCCTTTGCTTTGGTATGCATAGCCAGGGAAGTGGACAGGAGAAAGAAAACATACTTTGGGTACAACTTCGCAATTTTGTGTACAGAACCTTCCCCTGCCCCCTTCTAAATCTCTAACAGAAAATACATGGGGCTTACATTTCCAGGGCATTTGACAAGAAAGACTTTGTTTATGTCTGTAATTCAAATGAAAAACAGGCCTTACCTGGCAGCTAGGGGCCTGCAGTGTAAACAGTAAGATGCCTTGATAGAAAACTGCCCAGTTCCAGATCACCCTCTGGTGGTCACAGAGGACATTGCTGGCCTTATGCAGAACAAACGGGTCCCTGCTGGGTGACTCTCTGGGGAGATTGGCTTCCAAGAGGGAGACTTTTGCATGGATAACGGAGAAACTTTGGTGGGCTCTGTTCCTTTTATTTCCTTGTTTTTTCCTGTCCGCTGCTGTCCCAGCATTTGAGAGGTGAGGCAAGACTGAGTGTGTGCATGAAGGTGTGAGGATCAAAGGGGAGGGAACTTACCAGAGAAAATTCTCTGAAGGCCTTTCTCCTCCACGGTGTGAATGGCAGCCTGTCCAGAGGTGGCCAAGCTGTCCTCAGGTGTCCAGGGTCTGTGGGAAGAGAGGACCTTTGGAGCCAGTCTGTGGCAGTTAATGAGAAGCAGGGCTCACAGTGAGTGGTCTCTATTATAAAGTGACCAGATTTTAAGCGGAACACCATTGACAGGGGAAGGGGGGTGAGTGGGGGATGGGTGGTTCTTGATTAAAAAATTCATCTATATGGAGCAACTAAAATTTTCATAGCATGCAAAAATAGTACTGTAATATACTTATTTTAATTTTAAAATGCCGCCGGATGTTGTTAAATTGTTTAAAAAAACGGGACATCTGGTCACTTTAAGTTCTTGTCAGAGAGTCTCACTGATAGTCACTATTCCCTCAGAGGAGTTCTTTTTAGGATCTGGCTGTAAAGGTTGATGATGGTTTCAATTAGAGCCATCTTTTCTTTTGCCAGTCAATCAGCTGCCAGTACTCACCCCGCCCTCATTCGATGGACGCGGGCTGTCTCCAGCATTATCAAACTGCACAGCTTCTCCTAAAGACGGCAGTGACACCGTCTCCCCTCTGCACACACTGAGAAGCCAGAGCACAGTGAGCAGAACCCACTTGCAATATCACAGTGAGAACAACAAACCTATCAATATTCTTGCTGTATATCTTATGTGTATTTTCTGGTAAGTATGTGCGTGAACAAGTATGTTGGAATGAAAATGTGTTCATATATGTGGAACTGCATAAGTGTGTGTGTGTGTGTGTGTGTAAATGCCATTCCCACCGAGGCATAGTGGTGACTTCCACTATGCCTGAGTTCTACAATGTTTCACAGACTGACTTTTCATAAGTGGATCACTAGACCTCTCTTCCGAGGTGTCTTTGGGGTGACATGAGCCTCTGTTCTTTGTTTATCAACTGAGCATGTAAAACATTTCCGCTAACCAGATTTTCCACATGTACATGTTTTCTTTTTTTTAATATAGCAACCGTTTCTCTTCTTCCTAGTGTATTATAGCCCATTTGGGCTTACTGGTGTGTCATAAACCATCTCCTTTGTCATTAGGTTGTTTTCTGCCTCATGGTTTTCATGGATCTGTGATATTTAATGTGAACCTAGGTGCCGTACTGGCTACATGGTGGGCTGCTAGTCTCAAGGTTCACGGGTCAAAACCACCAGTTGCTCCCAGGGAAGAAGAAATGGCTTTCTACTCTCGCAGAGTCACAGCCTCAAAAACTCAGAGGGCCCATGCCACCCTGTCCTGCGGGCCACTATGACTCAGCAGTGGGGCTGGGGTTGGCTGAGGAGTACACCTACAGCTGTTGTGTCATTTCTGTTGCCTACTGCTATTGTTTTGGAGCCCTGATGGCACAGGTGCCAGACCATGGAGAAGAATGTGGCCGTACGCTTCTGGAGTGGCAGAGCTGTAGGAGCCTCTGAGCAAAAGTGCTCTGTCCAGCAGGAGGGGATCTGAGGGGGGATGCTCTTCTTAGCTGAGTTTTGTTTTGTTTTGTAATATTTATTATTAGGAATGATGCTGTGTTGAAGCTCTTTATATGCACATCCTATGGCCAATTAGACATTTCTTTAAGAGAAAATTCTAGAATAGACATATTTGGCCATATTATGGATAATCCCCACCCCCAACCACTCCAGAGGGCTGCATGCGGACTGCTCCTTCGCACCATTGTTTTCTGAGCAGTCTCTGCATTCTGAGCGGCTGATCCTTTCTCTTTGGCTATGCATTCGGTCAATCAGTATGCACTCCACTCAGGTTGTGCTGCACCTTGCTTCACTAGCCAGTCGTTTGCCCAACCTGTCATGCCCACGGCTTGTTACTATCCTGTTCTTTGGTTGGGCATGTGCATGTTCTTGTTGCCACAAAGCTCTGTTTATATCAGAGATAACAATTTTTCTATTTTCATTACAAACATTCGTTCTCCACATGTGGTTTGCCTTTGCCTGATATGTGAAAGATGCAAACATATTATGTTGGCAGCAAAGTACAATGTTGCACACCAGTCTTGGGTGCCTTCCTTGGCCAGCACATCAGAAATGGACACTCAACTTTGGCCTGCCCAGGGCCCAGCTTGCTTTGCCTTCAGGCTCTGCCTGTAGTGTGTTCTTCTG
>PVJH01000699.1:107772-138799 GCA_004026705.1 Nesogale talazaci | reverse complement strand
AGGGTCTGTATGTGCTTTGTCAAACCCGCTTTAAGGTGCCCTGTTTCAACATGGGGTTTGCACAGGGCAAAGCACTTGCTCCTATCCTGGGATTGGTAATCCACACAGTTGTCATCTAGTGCAGTGTACCTCCTGGGGATCCCATGTGTCAGATAAGGATTTCAAGAGCTACTTATTCTGAATTAGATTGCCAGGCCTTTCTTTCTGAGGGTTGGTAGCTCAGTGCTTTGTTTGTACTGCCCTGGAAGCCCTTGGATGATGAAAATTTAATTTTCCTACAAACAGGGGAGTATGTAAGGAAGTTCAGCCAATGTGATTTTGAATATGTTATCTTTGTCTGGATTCATATAGATAAACCTTGTGTTTTTCACTTGGGATTCCCTTATGCAGCATTATTTTTACCCAGTGTATTGTGGACATAACAGCAACAAACCTGACATAAGGAGGAGGAAAAGTTATATGAGCTAAATGACTTGTAATTCCCAGTGAAATTTTTGATGACTAGAATCCTAAATGCAAGTCCATACCTTTAAGCAACTCGTGTTTATTATATGACTGTGGGTGTGGGGGCAGGTTTGCTTTGTTTTGTTCCTGCCCAGGTGGACACATCGTCTTGTGTATTTATCTTTAAATGGCCAGAATGAGTGCTCCTGGGAGGCTAGTTGTAGACAGTGACAGCCGTCTATCAAAGAAGAGCTCAGTTCTTCATTAAAAGAGCAAAAGTTCTGCCTTCCGCTCAGCAATCTCGCACTCTTAGAGGCTGAGCCACCACCCTGAGGGGTCAAGCGGTCTCAGGATAGGAACGGGATTTGGCTCTAAATCAAGCTCCAGATAGAATATCATTTTCAAAGAGCCAGAAGGTCTTGTTGGAGTTGCTGCAAAAAATTATTCTTATATCACAGGCATTTAGCAATCATGTTGTTTTATTGTTCCATACTTAGACTTTCTCGAGCCACCTCTTGTGTATTTCCATACATGTCAGTCAATCAGGCTGTTAAATAATTCATAAATAATTCACTATGCACACATACTTACTTGATACTAAAACTGTTAACTCTCTACAAAAGTTTTATAAAATCTGTATATTGTTTACATAAAATATGAGTATGTTATTAAAAGTGATCTATACATACATGAAAAGATGGTATTCATATCAGATTTCCATTTGTGGCAGAAAAGAACTGCGTTCTGTTCTGTTTTCAATGCTGATCTTTCAGAAATTGGTGACCAGGACTTTTTTCCCCCAGCACTCCTGGATGTCCTCAAGCAAGCCTCCAGCCTTCTGCTGAGCAGGCAGGCGAGCAGAGTAGGTGCTGCCCCACCTAGGCACTCTGCTCGGAGGAGTCTTGGTAGGTGCCACTGACTCAACTTTCCTGTGATAGTAGAATTGCCCCAGACTGTACTCCAAGTTGTGTCCTCGGCTCTATCCTCATGGTTCCACCTATTTCTCATATGGGTTCAAACTGCCCACCTTTCTGTTAAAAGCCAAGCCTACTGTGCCAGCAGGATTCATATTTACATGTATGTGGGAAAAAATGGAATGAAAGAATAATGAAATTTCCCCCCACAAACTCTGTTATATATCTCCAAAGGTTAAACGTGGTTTACTTCAGAGATAAAGAAAAATGTGCTCTGTAATCCCAGTGAGTTGTTGCATTAGTGCATGACCTCACTTGTTGGAAGTAATGTGGTCAGAAGATGATGAAGAAGAAGAAGATGATGATGATGTTGAATCTGGACTCACCGATGAATTGCTCTTCAAAGGCAACTCTGACTAATAGTGGCTGCCTAAGAAAATCCTCAGTCTGTGAGTGTGGCTGAGATGTTAACTCCAGAAAAATAGCATTCCCTGTTTGGAGCCCGTGAAGTTGTCATGGAGATGAAAATCATCCTGGTCCCATAAACCCTCGCTTGTCATCTGCCTTGAGCCCCATATTTGCACAGGTGGTTCTCCTCACTGAGACTGCTGTGGACAAACAAATCTGGTCTTCCTGAATGGCGCCTTTATGTGTCTGAAAGAACATGCTTCCTTCCTTTACTCTCCTTCCACTGATGACCAACCCATTGTCAGCTAATTAAATCACATGTAAATTTTATAGGAGTTCATTTGTTACACAACACTTACCAACTAGCCCCATATCCCTATGTGTTTTACTGTATAACTATTTTAATTAGCGGTGAGAATGAAGTGTGTTGGTGGTCATCTGGGGAGAATCATAGTGTACCCACAAAATACAAGCAGGCTCACCTAGCCTATGGTATAACATGAATTTTCATTTAATAAAGGTGGCTTCAGTTAGAGAAGCTATGTGCCAGCACTAGGGCCCATGTTTACATCTTTCTTCTCTGAGGAAAAGGGCGGACATGGCTGGGATTTGTTTCCCTGAGTTTCAATAGCAGAGGTCATCCACATAATACAAAAACACATCTGTCCACATTCTCTCCTTACCACCGCCCCCTGCCCCCGCCCCGGCTTTCTTGCCTATGTGTCACAGAGCAGAACTTGATCTGTGTAGAAGTTTTCTACAAAAGCTTTAATTGTAGGTTTTTCATTTCAGTCTGTGATGCCTTTTCTACTCCAAAGAAGTTCAAAGCTTCTACTAAGTTTCTTGAGAGATATTCATGGTTGTACCTGAGAAAGCTGACTTCAGACACAATAAATGTTGTGTTGTATATTTGGAAATGTACTTGTTTTCTGTCATTTAGGACTTTTGTAAAGTGCGTGGGGGGAAGGATTAGTATGATGTCCTCTATAATCAAAACTCCCAAGTGAAGCAAAAGAAAGTTTTTGTTTTTCTTTAAACTGTTCATTGCATGAGACTGAGTAGAGTACAGTGAGGATAATTTTGGAATAAAGCTTTGTGGATAAAGGATTGATTTTTATGTGGGGATTTTACATTTAAACCAGGTACTTGGAGTATGAATGCATACTTAATTCCCTGTGGTTAAAAAAGACAATCCAAGTGTCATGTTGGGCCTGGGTTCCAAACTGCCAGATGTTGACCTGGCGCTTCACATTTCAAGGGACTCACACCTAATCGATGAGCTCCCAGGGATTCTCCAGGTAAATTATGGACCTCTTATCTAATTGTTCATAAAGGTAGCACCTAATAGAAAAATACTATTGGAAGGACCGATTAGAACAAGATAGAACCGTGACAGCAACACAGATACCTAAAGCAGTTTGGTTTCTTAAAATACCTGGTTGCCATGGTTCTTCTTGATGAGAGATTATGTTTATAATAAAATGTTAAAGTGTTAAAGTTGAGATCCAGAATGTTGAAATAAAAGCATTGACTAAAAGTAGCTAGCATGGTGGTGCATACTTCTCTGCCTGGTAGAATCTGTAGACTAGGCCTCGTTCATGCAAAACAATGACTGTATTTTTGCATCTGCGGCTTTAGTGTCCATGGAGAATTTCACTTTTCTCACCTATTCAACATGACCACGTTGTCCTCTAGGAAGAGGCCTGTGTGAAATGCTCGCACAGATATTCCAGAAGGTGGCGCCCTGATCCCATAGGTCTGACGCTCCAGGTCCATTGAGGACTCACTGGAGCCCAGCTGTTAGCTTGTGGCTGGCAGTCTATCCGGACTCACTATCCCACATGTTGCTATTTCCAGTACGATGCCACACCCTTTGTAGAAATACCAAACGCCCCAGAAGATTTGCTTTCTAACTGCTCATCCTCCTTTCCCCACCGCCTGGAGAACTGTGAAGGCATTCGAATGCTGACACTTCTTACACTTTGCCTGATTTCTAGAAGGCTGCATTGCCCAAAACAGGAGCTCCCTTCATGTATTTATATGAGGCTTTGGTCCAAAAAAACTTCAGAAAGATGAATGCTCAATAAATTGATCACTGTAATGAGGGTAAATAATCTTATTCTCCATGGTCTGACCTCATGAGGCACCTTTCTTTTCTCAGATCCATGGGATAATTTTCCTATTACAGGGAAGCCATTTACTTGGATGCTAAAGAACACCATTATAAAAATTTAATTTTTCCTCTAAAACCTATGATTTGGGCTGCAGTCAAGTTGTAATTTTGACTGAAAACATTATAATTACCTCAGACAAGAGGTTTTACATGATTCTGTGTAGCATGAGCCAATTGAATGAAGATGTGTATATAGTGGTACTTTGTTTCTTTCATACTGCTGACAATTGTACTTATCACTGTGCTCAATAGTGCAGCTCTAAGTGAAGGTTAAGGAAAATGCTCTCCTTTAATCTCAAGGCAGAAGGCAGTTCACAGAGTTTCATTTTCTAACATTCATGTTTTAGGACGTAGGTGACAGAGGCAAGTTGTTGTTATCAGCTACAGGGTCAGAGAACTAAATTTAACAGAACTTTTATTTGATGCCCAGGAAACCCAGCATCAGCCCCTCCTCCCTTTCTACCATATCATTTATGATTTTCACATAGGCTTGTTAAATGAATCATTGCTAGCGTACAGAGAGAGAAGCTGAAGGCAGAGAGGCTAGAAGAGTCTTCACAGTAGTACTCACTGTCAGCTCTCCGACAGTACCAAATCATAGCACCCCTACAGGACGTGGTGGAACTGCCCCTGGGTCTTCCCACAGTGGTAACTGAACAGGAGGCTTATTCCTGCTATATGGGCAATGGCTTCAAGCTAATGACCTTCCTGCGAGCTGATGTTGGAGTGAATGGTGATAGTGGCTTATATTGAGGCAAATGTCAGAGATGTTGAAGGCAGGATGTGTGTACCCTTTGTGGGAAGCAGATGCTTGGGTCCTGAGAACAAGTCACGGGGCTGTGTGTCTGGAGGGAATTTGAGGCCCCAAGTGATCATGTCTGAATCCCAAGGCCGACATGAGAGTAGAACAGGACTTGAAAGGACTTGGTGCAGGCAAAGAGGTAGCACAATTTTAATCAGAGTTAGCAATGGGTGGAGAAATTTGTTTGGTCATTAAGATCCCATGGCAATCCAAGACAACTGCGGTTTTGTGTTTGGATGTTAGAGCTTTCCTCAGAGCGATGAGGTCATACAAGCATTTCATCAGGAGTTTATAATGATAACCTGTTCAAATCGTGCCAAAGATTACAAATATTTCTGAATCATCTACCTGGACTTTGGTAGAGGAGAAGAGAAGGCAGAATACAAAAGGAATGTATGACACCATGCTTGCTTTTGAGAAATCCAGAGTGTATCTTGGCAGGGCAGACTTGCATATAGAAGACAAAATACAACCAGTTAAAACAGAAAAAGATCTAGCTCAAAAGATGTGATGAAGAGATTCATATGAGGTTACTGGTTAGGTTAGGCTTCATGGAGGAACCAAGGACTTAGATGGGATTCAGAAAGCAAGGGAGCTCTTGTCTTTAGAAAGAAATGGTTCTGGAGGAAAGTGACCTGGACTGTCTGAAGGTGGTTCAGAGAGAGTGATCAAGCTTGAGAGAGGTGAGAACTGGTAGGTGGGCTAGGCAGGTTTAGTGAGATGGAAGAATAAAAGGATGAAAATCTAGTTCTTCAGCCAGTCTACAAAAAGGAACCATTGTTGGGTGAGAGAACAACCCCTTAAAACTGTGTTTTAGCAGGATTACTCTGACAACAATGCTGATGGAGACTGGAGCCATAGCGATTAAAGTTTGTCAGCTCTAGTAATTCAGTTTGGAGACAATCAAGGCCATAAATGAGATGTGGTATCTCACGTGGAAATCAGGAAGATGGTGGATTGAGTCGCTTACAAAGAAAGTCTGCAAAGCTCAGTTAGATGAACCTATATTCAAAAAAAGAAAGGGTCTGGCATTCTTTGTAGCCCCGATCATGAAGGGACTAGGATTTCAAAACAGTAAATGCAATGTGTGACAGATGAGAACACCCACAGCTGTGATCATAGCTTACTGTAAAGCAAGCCTTGCTTCTAAGTTGTCAGGTCAAGTCTGCTCAGGTGTGTTCCAAACTCAGAATGTTTAAACATGTATCTGTGATTAGTGGATGGCTGCAGACAAGCCTTCGCAATAATACACTTTTTAACCTGCTTATCCAGGATCTTTTCAAGTTATTCAAGAAACAAATGAAATCACCCATTGATGGACACTCAGGAAGGAAAATGGTGAGGCAAGATGGATCTGGTGGTGGTTTTAAGCCCAGTGGAAAGGCTTGATAACTGACCATATCTGGAAAGTGAGGGAGGAATTTGATATTTAAGTCAGAAGTGAATAGCTTCTGTGGTCTCTCTGAGGTTACCCCTGACACAACTGATCTACTCGGAGAAAAGGAAAAAGGGAGGAATTGGAACCGTGTGGACTTGGGTGTTCGTTACACTTCCTCAGACCCAGTGCCCTTCCAGGTTTCTCTTCCAAAGTCTTCATCACACCTGAAACATTTCTTACCTGGGAAGTACATGGGCTGCTGTAATCCCTGGAATCGTGCAGCAGAAGTGTATTTGGTTCCCAAAGGCACCAAGCACTATGCCACTTCTAACTAGTTTTTCTTTTCTTTCTTGTAATCCTAAAGTATTCATGGAGGCAAATCGATTCCCATGAGATGTCACTGTCCTTTAAGGGAGTATAGCAGAAACAAGATTAGCCATGAGTTGCTAACTGTTAAACCAGGGTCTTGAGTGGATGGGAATTTATGGCATTATTCTGTCAGCTGTTTATATATATATTTGCCATTTTCCATCAAATAAAACCTTCCCTTAACCTCTTGAGCCTTTTAGATTTTTCAATTTTTTTCAACCAGAAAGACAGCTGTAATATTAGCAAGGATAATGAGGAGTTTGCTTTAGGGAATGAGCAGAATTCACAGGGATCTCACCACTCAGTGTGGGGTTTGATTTGCATGTGTTTCCTGACCGTTGATAAATACAGGAGGAAAAACAAAACCAAGACACCGCAGAAGCAATTTCAACAATTACCTCACAGTTTCTCTGTAAGCTGCGGGTGTGTTAAACAGGCATATTTTCCTCGTGGTTGTTTAGAATGTAAAGAGCAAATAGAACAGGAAGGCAAATGTTCTTGAATGCCGAGTTTAAATTAATCATATGATTTCTTGAAGAAGACAAAATAAACAAGCTCCAAACCCAAGTGCTCTGTAGTGTTTTCCCAATTATTTTTAAGCTGGGAAAACAAGGCCCAGAGTGTATATTAGCCACATTGTAACCAGGCTGTAGTCACCATGTAATTTAGTGTGTTTGTTAATCGCATCAATACACTTGTGAATCTTGAAATGCTACCAATTGCCTCCTCCATACATGAATGATTTTGTTGTGTGCTAGGGTGGATGTGGGGTGGAGAATATGGCGAGTTATTGAATATCTACAAAAGCCTCATCACTGCATGCTAGTTTGAGGGAAAGATGGGCCATTTTGGTAATATTTGGAGTTTTTTTTAATTTAAGTAACATATTCTGTTTTGTTTCATAAATTTTTAATGATTTTATTTTTCACTAACTCTAAAGAGGAGCCGTTTGAGAGAGTAGAAAGTCACATCTTTCTCCCTTGGAGTCACTGGCGTTTAGAACAGTTGACCTTGTGATAAAGTGACCAGATTTTAAGCGGGACACCATTGACTGGGGGGTGGGGGGTTGCTTGATTAAAAATTTGGTATATATGGAGCAACAAAAATTTTCATAGAACACAAAAATAGTATTGTAACATATTTATTTTAATTTAAAAATGCCGCGGGACATTGCTAAATTGTCAAAAAAGCGGACGTCTGGTCACTTTACTTAACCCACTGTGCTACCAGGGCTCCAACAAACATAAGATCAATTGTGAGAATGACTGGGGAAAAGGCAGTGTTTTGTGCAGTTGGATAGTGAGTCAATATGAATCAGCACAGAATCAGTCAAACCTAACAACAACATAAGGAGAAAATTTTAATATGGTTATATGTTAAATGAAATGAATGAATTCTTGTTTGTACTAGTCTAATAATGGAAGCCCTGGTGGCATAGTGGTTAGGTGTTGAGCAGGTAATATGTTTCCGCTTCTGTGACTTCTGTAGTTCAAAACCACCAACAACTCCACAGGAGAAAGGAAGGTTTTCTATCCTCATACAGTTAAATCTCAGAAACCCACAGGACAGCTCATGCCTGTCCTATAGGGTCGAGATGAGTTGGAATCAGCTTGAAGGTAGTGAGAGAGAGTGAGACGTGGAATAATGGTAGTTATTTTTACAATATGCTCTGAGAGGTGCAGTATGAAGTATCTATATGTGAACTATCACAGTGTGTGGACATGATTCATGATGTCCCAGGAAATCAACAACCCTAAGCAGGGTGGGGGTGGGGGTGCGGGTGGCAGTGAGTAAAACCAGAAGGGTAAAGGCTGGAGGACTGGGAAAACTGTAATGAGTATCCACTGCACTGTTCTCCCTACCTGTATAAACATATGACAGTGTCCACAGCACCATGTTTAAAATGAAGCAAAGGAAAGATAAACATAAGAAACCACAATGAGGTTCAATCCTGCAGAGAAGGATAATTAAGTAGTTGGTTTAGCACTCTCAGCGAGGTATGGGTTGTGTGGAGAATGTTCTTAAGAGTGAGTAAGGAGATGTGTGGGTATTTATTGTATGATTCTGTGTACTGTATGCAGGGTGTATGCCTACATTGTTTTATCTGCCTCTTACATTCATTCAAAATTTGAAGGAAGGTCATATGGAACAGTTTTGTTTTCTTTAAGGGCAAACCTTGATTGTTACTTTAAGACTGTGCTTTGATGAATAGATAATCCTTATGACTAACACATCAATTAAAACAGTGCTGAAGTTCTGGATGGGGAATTAGATCAAGTTTTTTTTTTAAGTTTCTAAGTCCAATATTAGCCTATTTGTCTGATACAGTACAAAAAGTCTTCTTCGGACTCACACAGCACATGCAATTATGCCAAATGCAGGAAGATCACAGGCCAGTGGGTGGAAAATCTTGTGAGTCCAGTGGTGATGGAAGCATTTAAGCACTGGCATGTGTCTCCAGGTGGCTCCCCAGCTCCAGGGCTCTGGCTTCATCAATTTAACTCTGTGGGGCTTGTCAACAAGAACATCTCACAGGGAGACAAACAAAGGGCATATCTGGTCCCCAGTGAGCATAACTGCCTTCATGCTTCCAAAAGAGGTCATCAAGCTGCAACCTGATTCACAGGCTAGATAAACTCCATCCCTCACAAGATGACAGATTTTGTCTCTGCTACAGTATGGAAAACCATTTTAGCAATGCTGAGGGAAGAAGATGGCATTGGTTGGGAATATTCTTTTTTTGGACTAATATCTTTACTGATTGTCAACATCACTATTTACCTGAAGAAAGGAATGTGAATCAGCTGGTGTCTGTAAGAGGCTCAATGTAATAGGGAAATCAGAAGCATCTTATTCTGGATTATTTTTCCCAAGCAGTATGTGTTGCAAACTCTATTATCTGTGCCCATGGTTGCAATCGCATTGAGTTGTGGATTACCTTTGTTACATGTATGAAGCAGGGTTAGTTCAAGATATAATTTGAGCCATTCTCTGTTGATAGATTGATAGATACAAGATTAAACAAGCAAACAAATGGGGCAATGCCAAAGAACCAGAGTGCAGAAGCTCTGAAGGATCCTTCCTCCCGAGCCCACAGAGAGAGCATTCTCCACTGTCCAGTGCTCTGAGTCCGACTTCTCCCCTTCTAAACAGAAAAAAAAAAAAAGTTTGTTAAAGCCAGCCACTTGTGGACTTTCTTCTATACTGCCACTAGATAACTAAAGTTACATAGCCCAGGAAGATCACAGTGGTTGTATCTGGGGAGATGATCACATGGAATTTTCACTGTATCAGGCATGATTGAATTTTTGCTAGCAAAACATACTCATGTATTACTCCTTTGAAAAAAAGTAATCCATTTAAGCTCTTATTAAATGAGTTGGATACCCTTGCTATTGAAAGAAGTTTTTTAATAAATCATTTTGTAAAGTGATTGTTTTTCTTTCTTTTTCTTGGCATCACTGCCCTCTGGTGGTCGTGGGAGCTACCCAGTCTTACTCCTAGAGAGCCACTGCGGGATTTGAACTGCCAGGCCCGTGGGCCTCAGTCCCGCACTCAACCACTACGCCACCGGGGCTCAGTCCTGTAATTATTTTTCTTTATTTGTTTTGTACGTATGACATTTTGTATATTTAGTTTCTGAAAAGTGAGATCGATCTTCTATATTTGGTGATTCAAAAAACTAGAACTAATGTACTTGAGTATTAGTCGACCCAGATATCAGTCAAAGCACCCAATTTTACCACAAAACCTGCATTAAAAATGTGCTGAAAAACTCAGCTTATACACGAATATATATGGTACTTCATTTTAAGAAATTATATGAAGGGCTGAGCCCCGGTGGCATAGTGGTTGTGCGCGGGACTGCGGCCCACTGGGATGGAGGTTCAATTCCAGCAGTGGGGCTGGGCCTCCTACTCCCACCACCAGAGAGCAGTGATGCCCCCCCCCAAAAAAAAGTTGAAAATTAAAAAAAAGAAATTATATGTATATTCTTTCCACTTATGCTTAATGTGGAACTAAATAAATACATGAGGTGACAGAAGTATCCACAAACACAGAAAGCAGAGGTCACAGATAGACAAAACTTGCCTTGTAAACAAACTAAACTGCTTAAAGAAGGAATTATGCCTTAAACTACTAGCTCTTAAATATTCCATTTCAATTAAAAAAAATCCATAAGCAATTGCCATGAATTTTTTTTCAAATACTCTTTCATAGATTATAACTGTTTCCCCTTGATAAGTGTTTTACAAAGTACTGAATTCTTTTATTAGTGTTTTGGATGAGAACAAATGACTTTACATAAGGCAGACATGGTCTGTATTCACACATTTTCTCAGGAGTAGATTTGTATAAATTTGCCACAACCACCCTGTTTTGAGCTTCACCGTTAACCAAGGAAGGTGAGGTATTTTAGGGTATGTTTAGACATCTGCTCAAAATTAGTTCTATGCTGAGTGATATTAAAGATCTGTAACTACTAATATGACGATAATGAAAATAGTATTTTACTTGGTAAATCTCTGAATTTTACCTTTGCTTTGGTAGCAGGAAAACTTAGTATGAACATAAAGTATTTCACAGGCTTTAAGTATAGCCAGTGTTGGTTAGTAACAAAAGATGACATTGGGCAGGATTTTCTGAGATGTATGTACTAAAACCCCAGTCCAAAAAGGCCCCAGGAAGAAGAACAACAGCACAACAATTTGTTGGCTCAAACAATGAAAACATACAAGGATAAGCTTTACAGCTTAGTGAGATCTCGATATTCTTGGCATCGAAAATTGGTGCTTTCACCGGGGGCTCAATAAGAAGTAGTTGTCTAGAAAAAAAGGATGGCAACATTCTTGTGCCGGTTTGCCTGATGCAACTGAAATATGAATTGTAATAAGAATTGTAAGGGCCACCAGTAAAATCATCTTTTAATTTAAAAAATATTTTTAAAGATTGGTGCTTTCCATTTTTTACTTCTCTTGGCATTTTGGGCATGTTCTTCCCACAAGGGAGAAGTAATCTTTAGAACCTTCAAGTTTCATTTTATCAGCCCAGCAACCCCGGTGGAAAAAGCAAGTTCTTTTCTTTATAACTCCAGTAGAAATCTTGGACTGAGTTCCCACTGGACCAGTTTAGATCATGTGCCATATCTTAGCTAATCATGGATGCCAAAGGTGTACACTAATTTGATTGGGCAGGCCTGGGTCTCATAGTTATTAGGCCTACCCTGGTGGAGGTTGGTTTAATCTGAACCATGTGAAGGGAAGAGAGGATATGAGGGGTCTATTGGATTTGAAACAGAGGCAGCTTAAAGAAACAGCTGGTGATATATTTCTAAAAACCAGTGATTGAAAATTCCACTCTATCCCGCATGGGCTCATCATAAATAAGATTAGTGAGCAGCAGGAGTGGGCTTGGGGTGTGGATAGATGCCGAAGATGTGGCTGCAGGGAGATGAGGGGTGGAGTCACCAGTCCTTCTATGCTTTTCCCCAAGAAGATGGAAGTCTGGGCTTTTCTGTGAAATATGTTCATTAAATAAATCGTGTTAGAAAATGTTTCAAAGGCAACTTACATTTGGGTTTGGGCCTTCTCTGGCTCCTAGAGGCGATTCTAGGGTTAAATGATATAAAAAGCTGGTGAAGCCTTTGGCATATTTGCCTGTACCACCCACTTTAAGCATATTTCAGACTGCTTTTCTCCAGATGGTATGTAGTTTGTTTTGTTTTTTAACTGTACTGTGGAAGCAATCATTGACAGTGATTCCCAAATACATTTGATCCTAGAGTTTATTCCTATAAGGCATCCTGAGAGACTATTAGACTTTCAGTGCTCTGGGATATAATCAATAACCTTTCACCTGGAATATTTTCTCTTCTCTTTCAAGTGTTTGGAAAGCTTGTTCCCCCTGAGTTAGCCAGTTCTATTCTCCTTGACATCACACTCTGCTGTTTAAAACTGGTGTTTGTGCAACTGGTAACTCAATCCAACTGGTAGGTGAAATCGGCTCCTTCTTGGGTGGGTTCAAAGCCCGAGAGTTGGGTGACAGCAGGAAGGCATCTAGCTTCCCCTCCCCCCCCGTCCCCGCTGCTTGCTCCAGTGGGGATGTGTTAAAAGAGGGCCGTGGTGTCTCATTGAGTCATTTATGGGCTATCTTTGAGCAAACTCTCAAGTAGGGAACCACAATGGCTGCAAGAACTTGTCCTAAGTACCCCAGAGAGAATTTAGCAGTCAAATGAAGAGCGTCTATAAGCTGAGAAGGAGCGGGCACAGTGCAGAGGCAGGTAGACTGCCTGCTGGGAAGCTACAGCATTGACATATGTGATTGTAAATTGGGCTGCTGGGAATCCGAGTCACCTCGCCTAGATTTCCTGGAGTAAGCTGAACTGACCCTAAACTTGGAAGGTTCTCAGGACAGGCTTTGTGGACATTGATCTCATCCTTGCAGTCCAGATGAGCTACTGGGACCAGTGCTGCTACCTTGTAGCTATCCTTACTCTAGAAGGTACAGATGAGGTCTGCAGGGACTTGCCCAACCCCCTGACCTGAAGAACCAAGCCTGCCTTAGAAAGGTAGTTTTGTTATGGATGTACCGAAACAGTCCAGCCTTTTCTTCCATGTGTGGGATTTCATGCAAATAAGAGTAACTGCATAGACCCAATTTATTTGTTGTGATGTTGGTAAAAATATATGTAACAAACCATTTGCCAGTTCAGCCATTTTGCGTGTGTGACTTGGTGACACTGATTGTGTTCTTGATGTTGTGCATCACCACAGCCCTTTTCTGATTTATTCAGACACGATTAACAGAAGCTCAGCGCCCCTCCCACCCATTCCAAGCAAGTGACATCACACAGTATCTGTCCTCTTCTTACTAACTGATCTCGTTCATTATAACGTTCCCAAGATCCATCCATGGTGAACCAGGTGTGTTGGGACTTCATTTCTCCTTTCAGGTTGTGTCCTAGTAAACTGTAGGTGTGTACACTATGTGTGCCCATCTTCTGCTGTTGGGCATTTCTGAGTCACTACCTTTCCACTGCTGTGAGTGGTGCAGCAGCCAATATCGGTGTCTAGGTTCCTGTTCAACTCTTGCTTCCCACTGTGGGAAGAATTTGCCTAGGGATTGCTGACCCTCATGCTGCATACCCCAGTTGCTACTGGCCATATTTTCATCTGATTCATATCTTAGAGAATTATTCAGTTGTGGGTACAAATGTAGTCAGGGTTTTGCTCACCTATGTTTCTAGAACTGTGGTTCTCAACCTTTCTAATGCTGTGACCCTTAAATATTCAAGATATTGTGGTACCCCTCCCAAGTATAAAATTAATTTTTTCAATGGTTTTATTGGGGGCTTTGACAGTTCTTATAACATTCCATACTTCATTTGTATCAAGCATAGTTGTACATATGATGCCATCTTCCTTTCCAAATATTTATTACTTGAGCCCTTGGTATAGGCTTCTCTTCTCCCCTCCTTTTTAAGAAATAAATCATTTTATTGGGACTCATACAACTCCCATCACAACCAATACATATGTCAACTGTATGCAGACCACATTTACACACATGTTGCCATCATCACTCTCAAAACATCCTTCCTCCACTTAGG
This sequence comes from Nesogale talazaci, assembly GCA_004026705.1. Lineage (NCBI taxonomy): Eukaryota > Metazoa > Chordata > Mammalia > Afrosoricida > Tenrecidae > Nesogale > Nesogale talazaci. The sequence goes on along the minus strand of PVJH01000699.1, from coordinate 124,702 downwards.
CCCCCAGTACCAGCTTCTCTTATTTCCCCTCACTCCTCACTCCTCTTCCCCATGAACCCTTAATAATTTATAAATTGCTGTTACTTTTTCATATCATATGCTTTCTGATGTGTTCCTTCACTCACTTCCTTGTTGTCTGTACCCCAGACAACATATGTAGATCCCTGAAATTGATATCCCCTTTCTATTCCACCTTCCTTCCACCCTCACAGTCCCACCAGTCCCACCACTGGTCCTGAAGGGATCATCTATCCTGAATTCCCCATGTTTCTGGCTCCAGTGTACATCCTCTGGTCTTGCTGGATTTGTCAGGTAGAATTGGGATCATGATAGTGGGTGGGAGGAAGCATTTGAGAACTAGAGGAAAGTTGCATATTTCATTGTTACTGCACTGTACATTAACTGGCTCATCTCCTCCCTGCAACCCTTCTATAAGGGGATGTCGCTTCACCTACTGATGGGCTTTGGGTCCCCAATATGTATATCCCCTCATTTATAGTGATAAAATTTTTAGTTCTTTGATCCCTAGTACCAGATCCCTTTGATACCTCGTGGTCACACAAGCTGGGTGCTTCTTCCATGTGGACTCTGTTGCTTCTGAGTTAGATGGATGCTTATTTATTTTGAAGCCTTTAAGACCCCTAATTTATTTTGAAGCCTTGAAGACCCCTGCAATATCTTTTGATAGCCGGGCACCATCAACTTTCTTCACCACTTTTACTTATGCACACATTTGTCTTCAGTGATCATATCAGGAAGGTGAGCACACAATGTTATGATTTTAATTCTTGAAGCCTAATAACTAATCCCTTTGATACCTTGTGGTCCCACAAGCTGGTGTGCTTCTTCCATGTGGGCTTTGTTGCTTCGGAGCTAGATGACTGCTTATGACTGCTTACTTTAAAGCCCCTAAGGCCCGAGAAACTACATGTTTTGATAGCCGGGCACCATCAGCTTTCTTCACCACCTTTTCTTATGTACACATTTGTCTTCAGTGAACATGTAGGGAAGATGAGCACCATGGAATGCCAATTTAATCGAACCAAATGTTCTTGCACTGAGGAAGTACTTACTTGAGTGGAGGTCCAATTTGTTGTCCTAATACTAACCCTATATTCATGTTGATTATTTGCCCATCATCATATATAAGTGTATTCACCTATGTGTATGCCTGCATTTAGACATCTATAAATGCCCTTTACACCCCAGTTCTTTCCTCTGTTTACTTTTACTCTCCTCTTGTCACACTCTCATGCTCTCCCTCCATTTGGGTTTCACTATTTTCTCTCTGTTACATTAATCTTGATCAATCCCTATTGGACCTCTCACACCCATCTTGTCACTGACTTTGAATCACTTGTTGTTCCCTTAACACTGAGAAAGTCAACACCACCTTCTTTCGCCCTCCTCCCCATCTCCCATTTCCCCCATGGAACCTTCAGTTCCATCATTTTCACCTCCAGACTGTTCATCCAGCCTTTCTTATCTAAATAGACCTGCAGAGATAGCAATATATACAAAAAAGGGGGGCATCCAAAGAAAATAAAACAATGATAACAAAAAAAATCCAATGTCCAATATATGTAAAAAAAATAACAATATTAAAACCTATAAATAGTTTAAAGTCTGTTTGTTGACCTCCAGGAATGTCCCCTGATTGAGTTGGATGGGGTGCCACACCCTGGCCCCAAAGTACATCCTTGGCACACCATCAGGAACTCCATGCTATGTTGTAAACGTCTTTTGCCATGGTGTATTTGGGTATAATTCTGACCCTGTTTCTCCATTGTTGATCCCGAAGGGCGTTGGGTCAGTGAAGAAAGCTGTATTTCACAGTGGGGCCGGCCATAGGATCCTCTCTGTGCATCAGCTGTCCTGAGTGGGAATATCATCCTGAAGGCCAGGATGCACTCCATTCTCTCTTCCTCATCCTTCATTTGTTCTTGTGTGGTCTGGCCAGTCATCTCTCACTCCCCAAGCTGCAGCTTCAGTGCTGACCTCCAAAGTAAACTTCCCTGGAGGGCAAGGTGGCTGCCACTATAGTTGGGATTGAGGTTGGGCACTCCAACCCCTCCACTGTTTCCCTGCTCCATGCCATCATGCTGCATTCACATCCTGGAACACCAGGTTTAAGTTTGGTCCCTCCTTCCCTGTGGAGATATAAACAATATGCTCCCCTTGGGTGGGTTAGTACCCCATTCCCTCTACACATCATCATCTGCCCCACCCCCCACCCCCATCCACCCACCCCAGTTGGCTACCATATGTAGCCATGGATTTGGTCTGGCCGCTGCCATACTACTTGGACCTCCCCTGAGGAACTTCTGTACACAATAACTTTTTCCCTATGCCCCTTTTGCATATTTTTTAAATTAAGTTTACCTCAGCAGACTCATGTTGTACCTGTCCTTTTGTGCTTGGCTAACTCCACTTAGCATAATTTCCTCCAGTTCTTCCCATGCAGTGATGTGCTTCATGCATTCATCACTGCTTTTCAGCGATGCATAGTACTACATTGTATGTATGGCTATACCACAACCATAAAATTAACTTTTGCTGCTATTTCATAACAAATTTTGCTACTGTTATGAATCGTAACATAAATATCTGATGTGCAGGGTGTATTTTCATTGTTACAAATCGAACATAATTAGAGCACAGTGACTAATCATTAAAAATATGTAATTATATATTGTGAAATATTTATTTCTAATTACAAGTAAATGAAATTTTGTCTTGAAGCATGGTGTAGCATGGGAAGCAGTCTTAATATGACAACAGTAAACTACATCACTACATTTTGTGACAATATATGCAAAAAGCCAATATCAATGTGAAGGTTGAGATAGTTTCTTTCTCACCAGATCAGGGCAGTCTTTTCAAGAGCACAACAAAGATCATCTCCTACAACAAGTCTCTTTCTGTATTGAGATTTGATAACCAACAAGCTGGAAATCCTTGTTTCATAAAGATATGTTGGTGCAAATGGAAGAAGAAAGTGCAACACAGTCTCAAACAGAACAGGATATGACTGCAAACACATGATCCAGAATTTTATAACTGGCATTGTAGAGAAAACAGTTCTTGCTGCATTGCAGTTAGTAAGTTCAATGAAATCCTCTTGTGTTGTCTCAGGAGCATCTTCAAATTTGACTGTGAAGAGAAAACACCATATTTGAAGTGCTTCAGTAGCTGCTTTCAACACAGTAGCTGCTCTCTACGTAGTGGCTGCTCTGTACATATGTGACTGGTCCGCATAAGTTCATTATGGTGCTAACCCTGTGTGTCAGTCTGGGTAGACTAAAGGAACAAATTTCAAAGACATGCATATGGATATAAAGAAAAAGATTTATATACAAGAGAAACAGGACATTGAGAAAGCATCCCAGCCCAGTCCAGTTCAAAGTCATAAGTCTTATATTAACCCATATGCCCGAAATCAATCTATAATGTCTCCTTCTGACTCAGGAAGTCACAGGTCAGTGGGTGCAGTGTCCCGGTGCTGGCAGGGGTTTCCCCATGGCTCCTCACTTCCCGGGCGCAGGATCCATCAACAGCATCCAATGGTGGCAGAAGCAACTCATTGCTGGCAGAGGTCTCCATGTGGCCACCCCAGCTTCAGAGGTCTGGCTCCATCAGGGCAAAGCCGTGTGGTCTCTCCGCCAGCTCCTCCAGTTTCTTGGACTCTGCCATCTTGTCTTATTCTTAATTCATTGTCTCTCAGACTAACTCCCAACAACTGGGGAGATAGCTTCTCATTTTCACGAGGGAAATATAGTGAGATTTCCCAGAAGTCTCAGGAGAAAGCCATGCCCACATAGAGACCTCATTGGGCACTCAATGGCTATCTGCAGATTAATAGGCTAGACTCCACCCCTACATTTCAATCATAAAATTAACATAAGCACATGACTGCCACACACTGTCACTTACACCTGTATCTGTATGGGAAGTATGTGATGGGTTTGAATTGATGATGTCAGGTAATCATATGGGTGCTTCTGCATGTGGGCAGACTCACCTGCAGACTGGATAGAAGAGCAGTGTCTCTGTTCCTAAGACCATCGGAAATATGGGTCTTACAATGGTCATAGGTGACTCCTGTGAAAAAATTGTTCAACTTCCAAAGGGATCAGTGACCCACAAGTTGAGAACTACTGCTCTAGAGAATGAGGACTGATGTGCCTAGAGAGGTGAGGTTTGTGCTGATAGTGACAAGACGGAGTAGGTGCCTTCCTTGCATAGTAGAATGTGAAGCTGAAAACTCCCAGGATGTTGTCCACACCAGCAAGACTCCTAGTCAGATCACAAGGTCCTCTCAACCCACAGAGGGCTTATTGAGTCTTGGAATTCCAGGTGCCATAGCTATGGTTGGTCCCTTAGCTAGAGCTGTCAATGATGTTTCAGCTGTGCACAGAACTCTGCGTGGGGCTGTCCCTTTAAACATGAAGACTGCATGGCTTATTGTTTTATCCATGTCTTCACACTGGGAGAGGTTGGGACCCCCACCAGGGCTGCAGGTGCACTGGGCCATGAGGCTGAGTGTTGTTGTTCAGCAGGGCTGAGAGTGCCAGTGAAAATCATTTCGTTAAAGAATGTTAGGCAATCCATACATTCACGTATGAAAGGATGTGGTTATAAGTGACATGACTAATTCCATAAGCCACTCATGAAATCGGATCAGCATTTTTTAATCACATTTGTAGATTTTGATAGCCTGGAAAATTTCTGAACCATCACTGCCTTGGGTCCTTCCAGAATATTGGAAAGTTCTAGCCAATCCATCACAGCCCCTCCAATATGGTGTTTTATCTTCATAGGACAGCCTCACTTAAATCTTGCCCCCACCCATTTCTCACAGACACCACAGGAAAAAGCCTAGGTCCAACAAAATCTGAGCGTCTCCACTTGTTAAATGCCAGGGATACAGTAGTAAACAAGATCAGCTGCATCATTTGCAGGGAGTGGTGCAAAATGAAAATACAGTGGTTGCACGTAGGGCTGCTAACCACAAGGTCAGTAGTGGTTATCCTTCACTCCATGAGCGAAGGATGAGACTTTCTACTCCGGTAAATAGTCTCAGAAACAGGCGCAATTCTAACCTGCTCTGTAGCACTACTTTGAGTCATATCAACTGGTCGGCAGTGTGTTTTATGTATGTCTTTGGTCAGAAAAGCATAAGGGATGAAGTGCCATGCAGGAGCCTCAGTTGTAAGCATGTTTGCTTACAAGGCTTGTTTGCTGGCAGTGCCAACCAGTCAGCTGCGCAGCAGGCACTCCACGAGGCTGCTAGCTCTGAGGCATAGTGCTGCTCTGTTCTGCAGCATCACTAGGCGTCAGAAGCAACTCAGAGGCAGTGAGGTTATTTAATGTGAACTCTCTCCAGCACAGGGCTACTCTTTGCACTTGGGTATCCTTCACAAGGCTGTCATAACTTGGAGTAGGCGCAGTGACCCCACTTACCTGCCACCAAACCAAAAACCAAAATTCAGGCCCATCGAGTCGAAGTTGACTCCTGGCACCCTATAGGGCAGAGTAGAACAGCCCCTGTAAGTTTCCAAGGATGTAACTCATGATAGGAGAAGAAAGCGTCATCTTCCTCCCACAGGTTAAATGGTGGTGTCAAACTGGGGACCTTCCAATTTGTAACCTCAACACAATAGTGCTCCAGATCACCTGATCCCGGGGTGAAGAAGTCAAGTCAGGCATCTCCCATTTCCAGGAGCCTGCAGTCCAAGCACAGTGAATGGGTGAATACCAAGTGTGTTGCAACCAGTGGGCCAGAATGCATTGGGACTGCAATAGTCACCAAGGTGCCTGGCCTCAGGCTGTGACAAATAACAGGCTCCCCATAGGAAACATTCCACCAGGACAGCAGTGAGGAAGACAAGGAAGAGGTTCCAGGGATGCAGGGAGCTGGAGAGCCAGGCTTAGTGAACCCTTCCTGGGAAAGCGGAAGCAAGACGTGGCACCTCAGGTCCAGGATCTATATGTCCATGAGCCCATTATGCTCAATGTAAACACAGATTCAAAGATAAAATTCAGTAAGAGTTACAAGGCAGCAACTACAGCATTAAAATCCAGGCTGGAATTCTTCTGAACGCTGGAAGCCTACACACACACACACACACACACACACACACGTGTGTATGTGTCTGTATATAGTTGGACCCTGGGTCTTATGTATATGTGTGTGTTGTGTTTATGTTTAGGGGCTTGGGTGCTATGCTTATGTTATGTTTAGGGGCCTGGGTGTGTTTTCTGATCCCACAAGACACACCCATACCCCTAAACATAATTTTCACAAAAAACCCAATACGTCAAAGTAGAACTGTCTCTTTTGGGATCCGATGGCAGTCAATATGTACAGGAGCAGAAATTCTTATCTTTCTTCTGAGGACTGACTGCAGAGTTTGATCCACCAACCTTGTTGTTACAGCTCAATGCCTAAGGTACAGTACTACGAACCAAACAGGAAAACATGCTGCCCAGGAAAGATTTTGGAGGTGGTTTGGAAGATGGAACAACAGGTGCAAAGACCCTGAGGCAGAAAATAAGTTGGCTCCTTTAAGAAACTAAAAGGCAGTTTTGTGACTGGATCTTGGGGAGGAAGGAGAAGCTGGAACAATCTCCTTACAGGACACCTGTCTCTCCACACTTCACTCTCTAGGCATAATTCCTGCCCAAAATTCACATCCTTTTCACCCCAAGGAGACCTTTAATACACTTAGATTTTAAGTCATTTATTTCATTTGAGGTGGGTTTCCTCTGATAAATAGTGGGCCTCGACACAGATGTTGGCAGTTAACCTAGAAAATCAAACCACATTTTCTGCTTCCCATTCCTCCATTGTGACCTGATTTACATTTGGGGGACTCAGCCTGCAGTAGGTATCTGATGTGTCGAGTGCTCACCCTGCTGTGAGATCAGAGGGGAATTTCTGGGGGGCTTCGCCCCATTGTGAAATAGCCATAAAGGGAAATTATTTCCTTAATGAGCAGGAACGGACCCCACTTTGGACAGCAAGTAAGATCAGAGGGGCTTGGGTCAGTTTGCAGTTTGTGACTTATATAAAGACAGAAAACTTGCTCAACTGAGGATACAAGGCTATTTGTAGACACCTTGAGAATGGACTGTTTAATGGGGCCTCTTTGTCCTGACTGCCCAAAAGGGTTCTCCCCGCCACCACTCTGCCAGTGAAGAAAGTGTGGGTGTGGTTGTCAAAGGCAAGCAAAACTCTGAAATGGTCCAGACAGTCTCCACAGTAATTAGCTGCTACCAGGTAATTGTGACATCTTCATCTTGTATGTGATAATGAACTGATTAGTCCACCACTCAGAAAGGCCAGGCAACATTCTCCTGGGGACTGTGCAGCGAGAACATGTCAAATGACAATTCCTTCAGATTCTTCTGCCACATTTCCTATTGAAATGCTTATTGATTGTTTTCCCTCCAGTGGTTAACAAAAAGCAGCTTAAAAAATTTCGACCATAAACCTGTCATAGTAAGACACAGAATTAAATATGATTTAAGTTCAGTTTATATGTATATGTGCATGTGTGTGTACATACATACACTACACACATATATACTTTTTTTTTCTTTTCAGAATATGCCATAAAGTTCAGAACCTGGAACTGTTACTTAAGAAACATGTCTATTGATGGGGAGATACTGAGACTATTATAAGCAACACAGCTTTTGCCTTTTAGACGCTCCCTTTAGAAGTGGATTGTGAATATGGAGTTCTTTATTGCAATTACCATGAAATTTCTCTGGATCACCATGTGAGTGGGAATTTTGAATTTGAATGCTTTAACCAACTTTTCAAGGGTGGAGGTGGTGGATAAAGTACAGAAATGCAACAGTCCACAACTTTAGAGAAAAATGTTTTTGTTTATAAGAATAAATTAATAGATCGTGCATCTGCAATTACTTTATAGATATATTTATTCATGTATTTCCAAGTTCTTCAAAATATGTATTTTTCCTGAATTAAAACCTCTGACTTTGGTGATTCCCATTCAATTAGATGTTGTCCAGACCAGTGGGTAGCCAGCTTGTCATAGCATCACAAAACCAGCTACTGCCTCTCAGTCTAACCAGTGCTACTTTGGCAATGTCTAGTCAGAAGTGTGGCCTTTGTGTGTCTGTTTAATGTGGATAATTTCAATAAACAAATAAACATACTTGGTCTAGATTAGGAGTCGGCAAACTACCACTCGCGAGCCACCTGTGGCTCTTTGGTACATACATGTGGCTCTGAGGTAAAATTGAAAAAATTTAAATGATATTATGCAGATATTACTCATTATTAAATGATAATTTCTATTGTTTGTAAAAAATATATCAATGTCTCTTGAATAATTTTTTAATTGTTGCGAGGAACAAGATTGCCTCTTCAATCTCAAAAGTTTGTTGAGCCATGGTCTAGAGGATCCTTGAAATCATAACAATCTAAAAATGATAAATACTTATTCTGATCTCAGATGAAACACTAACATGGAACAAATGATCTCACATCTATAAAACAAGCAAATATACTCACACTACTATTAGTTGATATGGCTTAGAGTAAGAACTTCTGAATTCCTGAAACTACAAATCTTGAAGGAAACAGACAGGCTCATCTTTTTCCTACAAAGTAACTGTTGGGTTTGTACCAACAGCCTCATGATTTGCTAATATCTATATCACCATACCACCTGGGCTCCTTAGAAAATAATATATTTACTGCCATCGAGTTGATGCGGACTCAATGTGACCCTGTAGGACAGGGTAGAACTGCCCCTGTGAGTTTACGAGATGGTAACTGTTAAACATGAGGAGAAAGCCCAGTCTTTCTCCCATGGAGTGACTGGTGGACTTCAAATGGCTGACCTTGGGGATTGCAGCCCAACACATAATCACTATGCAAGCAGGGCTTTCTAGCAGAAGAATAGGAAACAAAAATTAGTAATAAGAAGAACAAGAAAAGGGCAATTATTTTGCTTAGGAGACCACGGGAGAATAATTTTTAAAAGGAAGTGAGAATGAATACAACGACTGAAGAGGTAATCAAGGTCACTGAACTGTGCCCCTAGACATTGTTGAACTAATGCATGCTTTGACCTGTGCATTTACAGTACAAACAATGGGGGAAAGGACCCATTTCGGCTGGTGAATGATCTTTTCGCTTCTAGCTCCTGAGTCCGGCCAGCTCCAAAGTTGTGAAACACCCAGCTGTATTCTTTGCTTGGATTGAAATCTCCACTCCACCTCCATGGCTCTTATACAGGCCATAGAACTTGGAGTTATTGCCCATTGGTGTCAGATTCAAACTGCTGACCTAAAAACAATCTATACCCAGCCTTCCCTGGGCTCTAGCTTACCCAGTCCCTACTCGCTCGTGGTGCATTTCTTATTTTCCTGGTTCTTCACCACACATGCCTGTCCCTACAGCGTGCAGCAGCAGGCCAGCTTCCTGTCAGCTTTATCTGCTTACCTTCCTCTGATGAAGATTAAGGTTTCTTACACAAAAGCTGCTCAGCCACATCCCATGTTGTGTGTTGGCAAGGGCATTGGTAATGGCTTTAAAATTCATTTAAAGAAACTGGAAACAGTGAATCACGTGCAATCATTGCCAGACATGTTGTTAATTACATGATAGAGATGCTACATGGGCTTATTTTTGGTTGTAATTATAGATTTTTATCATCCTTGTCTTGTCTTTAAGTTTTTTTTCCAAATTTCTTTCTGAACATTGCAAGTAAAGATGGATAAACTGATACTCATCAGATTACCTGCTAATTTCCCTGAAATTGACTTATTTAATTTCCAACCTTTCCAGGCCAGTTATATTTCTTTGAGGGTCTGCACTGGGGACAAAAAAAACAAAACTTTTTTCATGGATTTTGAATTAAAAATGAGCATTTCTTGCTATCAGTACCTTTGGATTTGACAGAGCTCTCACCCAGGAAGTTTTTGAAAGATCGAGATAGTTTTGCCCATTACCTATTCTAAACTTAGAGCTTAGTTCTTTGAGGCACTTTGTAGTAGTATTTAACTTTGAGAACACAGTCACCATTGAGTAGCCTCCAACTCCTAGCAGCCTCCAGAGAACTGTGTGCCGTGGGGTTTTTAGTGCCCAGTCTTTCCTAAGGGAATGCAAGGTCCTTCTCCGAGGCACAGTCAGCTTTCGGCTAGCAGCTGAGCATATTAACGTGTTTGCACCACCCAGGGATACCAGTGTCCAAATGATGGTAAGAGAACTAGCTGTGCCATGAGGAACTGGGTGGGGACTAATAGTGAAACACTGAAAAAACCTTTCTGTCATTGGTCACAATTCTATAAGGATCTTACTCTGCAAAGAAGTAAAGACACTTTGGAGAAAGTGTTTCTTATTCAATGACGACAGTTGTGCTACTAAGATAGTAAAGGATATTTTATTGGATGTTGGCTGTTATTTGTATCAAACTTTTTTCCAAGGACCTTATATGTCTATCATGTAATATCTATTTCCATACAGACTGCAGTCATATGAAACAGATCTTTTCATAGTCCTCATCTATAAGTCAGAGAACTGAACTGTTTTCATCTCCCATGTATATTTACTTATGATAAAGTAGATAAAGGGAGAAAGCTTAAAATATATGTCCCTTCTGCCTTCACATTCTAGTTAAATGTTCTTCTATTTTAATCCCAGCCTCCTACCTAAAGAACCCAAGCTTCCTTCACGCTCTTTTCCCCGACCTTAATATGCCTACAAATTAACAAGGGATCTTGCTAAGATACAGAATCTGGTTTAAGTGACTCAGAGCCTACCAGAAACTGAAGGGTCTCAGTTATGTATTTCTCACTCATTGTTGCTGCAGAGGCTACAGGCTCCTGGCCCACACTCTGAGGACCAAGGTTCTGTTTTTTGTTCCTTGCCTACCTCTTGTCTTGCTCCTTAAGGCACTGCCTCCTCTACTCTCATATCCTGTAATCCCAGTTGTACTGAAAGCATATTCTCCTTGCTTTCTGTGCTTGCTTTTTTTTTTTTTTTTGCCATGAGCTACATTCTGCCTCCAGGGTTGTACAGAAGCTCTTCTGTCAAAAGACGTATTGACCTTTCTGTGCTCACCCCCAGTCAGTAGATACCATCAGTCTTTACATCCCTCTGACACCGCTGGGTGATTGAACCCATCCTTCTTTGATTGGAAAACTCCTCTGATCTGATTTCTCTCATATATGTGCTGGCAAGCTCATTTTCACAATTCCTGTTACTCTTGCCTTTTCTCTTCTGCTGAATGCAGGTCTGTAGTTCCACCAGTTTATGGGGCATTTCTACGCAAATGTCCGATGTGCCTCAGAGTTGAGGTCAGTAAACCAGACACCTGCTACTCGCCTTCCATTCTCCTCTGACTCTGTGCCTTCCCAGATTTACTTAGCTTCATTACTGTCTACCCACTTGCTCACACTAGAAACCATGGCGATGCCCTGGACTCTCCGCAGTTCTACTGAGAGAATCTCTTCTCTACCTTCTCTTTGAGTCCAGTCTGGGCACCCAATAAACTTTGCCAACACAATCACACCACCTTCCTTTTTCTCTAGCTCTCTGTTCTTCTCCAAGTCTTACATGTTTTCTTAAAACATTGATATCTCTTTTCCTTACAGATTGGTTGAAAGTGCCCCATTAGGGAGTCCCTTACCTAGTTTCCAAGGCTCTGTACCACCTTGTCTTGTGGATCTCCATAGCTGCTCTTCCCAACCCATAGCTGATACACTAGCCAGCCTATAGCCCCAATGTTTCTAGGTGTATTCCATGCTTCCACATGTTAACACACACCACCTCCTTCATCTGCGCTGCCATTTCTAGCCTTGTCCATTAAATACAACTCATCTTTTCCCTGAGTAGGTTGTGCTTTTCATTTCTAGGAAAGGAGTTGAAAACTGCCTGTCTCTCCTCTGAAAACAAATTGGGGGAAAGCAAAAGGCTTCATATTGAGTCTTAGTACATTGGCATCACTCATGGCCAACGTCTTCCCCCACATCCTTGCCTAGCAATTGTTGGGATAGTGGGCAGGCCCCGAATGACTGGTCAAGCACAACAAAATGACACGTACTGTAAAGTCCATTTCAACCTGGTGACCCAGTGTATGTCTGAGAAGAACTGTGTGCTGAGGGGTTTCAGTGGTTGGGTCAGGCCTTTCCCCGGAGGCTTCTCTGGGTGAACTTGAATCTCCAACCTGTTGGATCACAGCTGAGCACATGCGTAGCAGCCAGGTCCTCCTCCCAGATAGTTAGTGGACTACAGCCTAAGGTTCCACATTGCTCCTCTGAAGCTCTGGGTTATGTTCTCCGAGAAATAAGATGCCTCACTCCATGACAAATGCCATTAACATGTGCTACCCTGAGACTGCTCTTTGAAAAAGCAGGTATATATTTGCTTAATTACCCTGATGAAATAGTGACAAGAGACTTGAAATAGTTTTATGGTAGCTGGCATGATAGCATCTAGCAAACTAAAAAAATAAATTTCCTCTCCTTCATAAACACTTCAGCACCTGTGAGCCCAGAGCATATTTCTTCCCCAGGACAAGAAGCAACACTGGGAAGTTATGTTTGACAGAGCATCTTGCGCGCACGCACACACACACACACACATGCAGCTAAAATACTTTCTCACAACTGTGTAGAAAGCAGTGCAATCCAAAACAGATCATGAGGCCAGTAGGGGACCAGGCTGTGTCTTATTTCAATGTTCATGGGGTCACACATAGGGAAAAACATAGGGCATTGAACCAAGTTTTTCCAATTCTCTCATGACCAATAATGTAAAACCAGATGGGCCTGTAAGATGTGGGTGACCAGGACAATGGCTGCAAAATTATGAGTCAAGCCCTGGTAGAAACTTAGTGCCCCTCTTAGAAAATAAGGACAGCATGCACATTGCATAGCAACCAAATCTCTTCATTGGCAGAGTCAGAAGCACACAGGTTCCCCACATCCTGCCTCACTAAATGATGGAAGCAGCCACTGCACCATTCTGAATGTGTACTGCTCTCCACAGCCCTAGCAGTCCCCCAGTCTCCCATAATAGGCTTCTGAAAGAGCTCCCTTCACCTCTTCAAAGTCTCCCATTTTAAGGCTTCTACCCATAATTTCCTCAGTCTGGTAGTCATTTCATTTCACCCCAATTTTAAAAATTCAGGTCTTTTCAGAACTCACTTCATCAGCCATGATTGAACTGGTTCAACATGATTCAAAGCCCTAAGAAAGAGTGATTTCAGTTCAGAACACTTCTGTGACTTCTTATGGGTGGCAACCCAATGAAGCAATTCCCTTAATCTTAGTAGATAGGTGGAGGAAGGGGGAGCTCACTTCCCTTTGAGGGCTTTGTTCAGTCTGGCTAAGACAAGTAGACTATCTTTTGTCTTTAATTGACATTCTCTAAAGTACAAGTTCCATACTACTGTGCATGAAGGGGCATGACACGGTGAGCATGATTGTTCCCTTCTGTTTTCTAATGCACTTGAGTTTAATTTACTATAAAATAAGTATCATCAATAGCAATTCCCTGAACCCAAGGTGTCCAAAGGAAAGCTGCATGGGTAATGAATGCTAAAAAGCAGAATTTAACTTTGGATTGACCCTGGGCATATAAGACCATGTGGAAACCTGCTATACAGAAATAAAGGGTGTGGTATAACCTCAGAAAGCATGTACATTTAAGATCCCATAAATGCTATGTGACTGTACAACAATGTCTGGTCCAACCTACAATCTTGTTGTTGAGATACTGTCCAGATGAACCCGATGGAGATCCAGAGCACTGCCTTGCTCCCAGGAGTGTATCTGTACTGGCTTGAAATTGACCAAGGGAGTCCAGAAATGGAGAAGTGCTTTGTCTTAGTTGAAGACTATCAGAGATACAGAAATCTCACACATGTTTAGGAAGCAGGTAGTAAATATGTGACTTAGCTGTTCTGAGTCCGCCCTGAGAAGTGATGACCTCTGAGTTGGAACACCTGTCAAAGAGGGTGTGTATGCTCAAGAACTCCACTAATTCTGTCTCCAAAGAACAAAGATTAAAGGAGATGGCCCAGGAGAATCATCACCAGTGAACCCAGTTACATCTTCCAGTGATCTTCCTTCTAACGGTAAGACCAGGGTCCTAGGGTGCTCTGTTGAGAACAAAAATGTGTTTCCTCATCCTCAAGCCTTTGAGGTCTCAGACATTATGTCTTCATAGCCAGGTACCATTAGCCATCTTCACCACTCTTTCTCCTGTCCCCACTTGTCCTCAGTGATCATCTCAGGAGAGTGCATACACAGTAGTATTGGTTTTTTTTCCTGTTTGATGCCTGAGACCTGATCCCTTTGACTCCTCTCGGCCACACTGGCTGGTGTGCTTCTTCCATGTGGACTTGGAGACTTCTCGGCTAGTTGGCTGTTTAGCTTCAGGCCTTGAGCCCCCAGACTGTATGTCTTTTGATATCTGGGTACCATCCATTTTCTTCACCACATTTGCTTATGCACCTGTTTGACTTCAGTGATCATATTAGGCCGGTGAGCATTGTGGCCAGATTCATAGAACAAAGTGTTCTTGCATTGAGGGAGTGACTGGGTGGGGGCCCAAAGTCCAGCTGCTACCTTAGTACTAAGTCTATAACTATCTGTTCCTGAATTTATTTCCACCTTTAGATAGATAATTATTTTTACATACATAGATGCCTGTGTTTAGACCTCTATAAGTGCTCTTTGCCTTCTCGTTCCTTCCTCTATTAGAAGACGCACACCAGCTTGTGCAACCATGAGGAGTAGAAATAGCAAGTAGATGGCAGCCTATCAGCCATCAAAGAACAAAAAACATATCGTTAAGTACCCACCCTCCTGTCATGATCGCTGAGGACAAAAGGGTGCAGAGGCAGACAGAGCCGAGGACACTGATGGTGCCCAGCCACCAAATGATAAAGTAGCTGGGATCTTAAAGGCTAGAAGGTGAACAGTGGCCATCCAGTGCAGAAACAGCAAAGCCCACATAAAAGAAACGCACCCACTTGTGTGATCACGAGGGGTTGAAGGGAGCAGACATCAAACATCAAAGAACAAGGATTAAATCAGTAAGAATGAGGGGGAGAGCAGGATGGGGACCCAAGCCCACTTGTGGACAATGGCCACCCCCCGACAGGGGAGACATGGGGAGGAGATGGGGCAGTCAAGGGGCAGTGAGGTAGCAATGAAACATAAAACTTTCCTCTATTTCCTGAAGGTTTCTTCCCCCCAAGCATCATGGTCCCAACTCTGCACTGCAGTACCAGCTGGACTGGAGGAGGTACACTGGTGGAGATGGGAGCTGGAAATGTAGGGAACTCAGGGTGGATAAACTCCTCGAGGTCACTGGTGGGAGTGAAGTTGCCGGATGGGTGGAGGGAGGAAGCCAGCTATGGGGATCTGCAGACTGTCTCCTATCTGGAGGATGGACGTAGGGGGGAGTGGGCAGGGGGAGATGACGGGTAGTATAAGATATGACAAAACAATAATGATTGCAGAGTAATGAGGACTAGAGGGGGATAAGGTTGGAGGGGGATAAGGTTGGAGGGCCTCATATCAAGGGCCCAAGTGGAAAGGCAGATGTTGGGAGAATGTTGACAAGGGCAGACAAGTGAGGGTGGTTGGCACAGTATATGTAACTATATATTGAACTATGTATGATGAAAAACGATGTATGAACCCCCAGTAAAATAATTAAAAAAGAAAACAAAAAATGTATTTTTTCATAGAAATAGTTACAACAGTCTAATGAACTAAGCTTGTTGTGGTACTTGTAACAACTGCTCTGAAGATAAATAATGAGTCTGGTATAATTAAGTAAGCTTATTTCGGGGGCAGGGGCAGGATTAACTATACAAAATACAGCTAATTTGACACACTCATCTCCTACCTATATCAGACACGACTAATCAAGTGCTGCATTCATACAATAGGATCCTCAGATCCCATTCATGGCTTCAAAATTTCCTCTATGTATTGCTTCAGGCAGCCACTGCCAATTGATCAGCAAAGGCTTTACTATCTGTCAAACTAAAGTGAAAGCTAGAACCTGTGCAAGGCAAAAAAAAAAGCTTGTCAAAGAAGGAAAACCCAAATATGTTCTACTAAAACAAACATAGGAAAATTACAAAACTTTCATTACCTGAAAAAACAAGGCAGCCTTACCTGGCTCTCATGATTTGCTGTGTAAGGGAAACAAGGCTGGGTTGGGTGTTGAGTGCCTGTGTTTCATCGGGATACAGTTAGCTAGCTTTAGGACTTGGCTCAGTCCTTTCCATCTTCCTGAGCCAAGGAAAAACAATCAGAACAGGAAAAACAATCATGAACTCCACTGGAGTTGTGTTTATAGGTCTGTCCTGTAGGAGATAGAATCCTGCCATCAAATTTATTAAGCAAACATTGTTAATTTATTAAGATACATATCATACAAAATGTGATTTCATTATTATTTTAGGTAAGGGGAAATGACTATTTGAAGCAATATTTCAGTTTGTTTTTTTTTAAACTTTTATTGTGTGTTAGGTGAGGGTTTGCATTTCAATTTTGTATTAAACAACTTAAAACTAGTTATCTAATCTACCAATAATTCACCCTGCTACCTCCCTCTGATTTCTCATTTCACTTAGAACACTGTCTTCCCTATCACCTGAATTACACTTGCTGAGTGAAGTTAATAAGTACACACACACACACACACCCTGAGTTCATGTGGATGAGCACTGTGATTGGTTTACCCCCTGGTACATCTGACCACCATAATAGTCCTGTGTCTGGGTGCTCAGAAGGAGAGTTAGGATCCTTGTATGAATGAGAAATCTGTGTTCATGCTAGTCCAAGAGCAGGTCTATCCACATCAGGGCTGTTGTAGCCAGTAGCCTGTGACTGACTCTAAACGGTCTCTCTCTCTCTCTCT
>PVJH01000699.1:0-107672 GCA_004026705.1 Nesogale talazaci | reverse complement strand
TCCCTCTCACTCTCCAGCAGTATGTTAATGCAGTCAGATAAGGTACCAAACCAAATTCACTGCCTTTGAGTCTATTCCAACTCATAGTGACCAGAATGAGGTAGAATTGCCGCTGCATGTTCCCAAGGCTGGAAGTCTACACAGGAGTAGAAAACTTCATCTTTCTCCTGAGAAGCAGCTGGTGGTTTCAAACAAGTTGTCAGTGCCCCCAAACTGAAAGTACAGAACTACTTGTCTTTGTATTTTGATGAGGCAAAAAATATGTGATGGAATGTGTGGTCAAAAAGGCACTCTGTTTGTCTATGTGGGGGCTTTAAAAGGCCGGTAGAAAATTTTCATTATCTTTAATTCCATCTTTTAATCACAACTTTTTGAAACCCACTGATATATAGACACAGCAGTCAAAATGTATACCTAGCAATCTTTAAGAATCTGTTGGTGAATCTTATAGTGTAGATTCTGGTTCTGTCTGTCTTGGGTCAGGCCGAATGAACTGGCTGAAACCCTGTTTGGATGTGGCCTGTCACACACAGGGTCACCATGGCTAAAGGCGGGCACTGTTTGCCCGGTCATGAGGAGTATTAAAAAAGAGTTATTAATAGTTAGACCCTGGCCCGGGTATTACCCCAAGGATGATGGTTTGAACTTCTCTGTAATTGGATTGCCACCAATAAAATCACATTACAAACAAAAGGGTTTATTGGAACACCTGGTGCCAGTATCTCTATTGGAAATGATATTCCGATGCTCGGCACTGTCCTCTTGCACCTAACCTAATTTCCTTTCCAAACTCCTGTCACCCACCTCTCCCAGCCCATTTTACACCTCTAGCTTTTGCCAAATAATCGCCTTGTATGGCCACGCATGCATCATTTCTTTGCCAGCAAGTATATGAGGCCCTAAAACATTAGTGAAGGCTCCCTTAATGAACTATAAGTGTGAATATGGGGTAGGCTAGTATTTCCTCAGGTTGCACCATCTATCTGTGTATGCTGTTGAGGGAGGTGAGACCTGGGCCCACCAGTCAAGGCTATCATTACAAAGATGGTTTTAAACCCTCCCCTGTGGCTGTACAAACTGTTATCAGCCTCTCACACTGGGCCTGTGTGGACTACAGGGTTTCCTCACTAGGTGGGATGGGCTGTGGCTGAGGGGTGGAGGAACACTGCATAGGAGGCCTACAGGAAGCTAAGAGCTGGCACCAAAGGAGGTTCCCTCCAAGCAGAAGGCTCTGGTCTACAGCTTCTGCTTCTGCTCCTTCACCCTTCTCAATCTACACACTCTGATGAATACCAGGCATTGAAATGTGCCTCCTCTAACAGCCAATGAGCATGGGCTCTCTGAGTAGTGGTTTTATTTTAAGTTGCTGGGCTATTTTGGTATATGATGACAGTGTCATAAGGAATTGAGATGGACCTTCTTCACATTGCCAATTCTCAAAGGGAAAAGAGAATTCAGAACATATTTCTACCCCTTACTGTCCAAGTGCTACTGATAAGCCTCATTATTGAACAGATGTTTACCCAGTAGCAAAGTATATAAACCCTAAGGTTCTGCTCCAAGGATAAGCACTGGGTGTTGGTTAATTTTGTAAGGCTTAGTTGAAATGTGTTTTTAAAACACTCTCAACATGCAGTTTCTGTTAATCCTTGCTATTCTTATGGGGGTCCTCATCCCACCCAGGATGCTCAAAGAAGAAGCTGCAAGCACTACTGCACCCAGGCACAGAAGCACAAGTCACAGTTTCTCAGCAGGCTTTGTTTGGTGTGCTCAGCCCTCTGTGTTGTGAGGTCATCTTAAACTTAGCCACAGTGTAGCATCTGTGACAGTGTCTGGCCAGTTTCATGCTCCATATATCACTGATACTCAATACATGTGTATTGCAAATGAAAACACCTTGATACATGCTGGTGAGTTCTTTTACCCTTTAATTATTTGTGAAAGTTGGGGAGCACTTTTGAAATTTTAAGAAGTGCTGTCAACTGTGTGAGTTTCCATACCCTGGAGATTTTAGTTTGAATAATCATTTAATGTAGACAATCCAGAAATAACTTGCATTTCTTTCCCTTTTAAATAATGTTAGTCCCTTTATATAGGGTTAGTCAGAATCATATTTTATTGTGATGAAAATATATGTGATAAAATTTTCCCATTTTAGCCCTTTTAAAGTGTTCAGTACAGTTACACCCATGAGAAATACCCTGGTGTGCAGTCATCAGTATGCTCCATTTCCAAAAGTTTTACATTACCCCAAAGAGAAACTCACTACCTTCATCCATTGCTAATCCTCTTCCCTCCAGCTCCTGGTAAGCACTAAGAAACTTCTTGTACTCACCTAGCCAAGGTGTTTCCTATCAGTGGGGATATGCACTAGGTATTTTCCCTTAGCATACACTTTGCTTGCTAATGTCTCATCCATTACTTCGAGTCAACACTGTGGCCTTGGATGTGGAGAGACCTGTAACTTCACCACTTTTGCTGACTTCCTAGATATATGACCATAGGAAGGCCCTTCGTCTGGCTTAGCCTTGGGTTCCCCTCTGTTTAGAGGAAGCACTAAGAGCTCAGACAGTTTGCATCCCCTGGTGAAGTCAAGGATAAATAATCAACTGCCCAGAAAGGCTGGCAGTCCAAGCCCACCCCAGTGGCAGCTCTGTCCCAAGAAGATTTCAGCCAAGGAAACCCTGCTTCGGTTCTCTGCCAAGCAGGACTGCTGTAAGGTATGGTGGACTCAGTGGTGCCAGCAACGACAACACATGTCATGCAGGGCTCCTGCGTGGTGCAATAGTTAATGTGCTCAATTGCTGACCACAAGGTTGGATGTTTGAGCCCTCCCAGAGGTACCTTTGAAGAAAGACTTTGCAGTCTGCTTATGGAAAATCAGTACTGAAGCTCAGTTCTAGTTTGATACATAGAGGCCTGCTGTGAGTCAGAGTTGACATGCACCTAGTTTTTAAGTGCCTGGCACTGTTCTAAATGTCACCTAATATGTCCCTTAATTCCCATCTCTCTCGAAACTGAGAACCCAAATCACTGCCCTCTAGTTGATTCTGACTTAGAGTGATCCATTGGGACAGAGTTGAACTGGTCCAGTAAGTTTCAGCAACTAAAGTTTTAGAAAGTCTCATGTTTCTCCCTTGGAACAGCTGGTAGTTTTGAACTGCTGACTTTGAGGTTATCAGCCTAACATGTAACCTACTACCAGGGCTCCTTCCAGGCCGTATATCTGACAATAATAGCAGCTTTTGGAAAATTTTCTATGTATTATCTGTCATGTTATAAGGATTCAAAAAGTATATGTTGTAATGGTGATTATAAAAATTGTTTGTGTGTCTCATATCACCCCTGATTTTTGCACCTTAAAATCACACTTTCTGGGGAATTGGGGAGTTGTTCATATGGGAATTCTGGGTATGGATTCTCATGAGATTGAAGTCATCTACATTCTCGTTTGAAGACTTGACTGAGAGTTCATAGGAATCATTGTTCACCCTTGACACTGTTAGTGGGCTCATAGTTCTTCATTAGCTGTTCACCTGAGGCCTCAGCTCTTCCCCAGGGGGTCCTCCCTATAAGATAGTGTAAGATCTTGGCTGCTGGCTTCCCTGATGTGAAGGATCAGAGAGAGGGTGCAAAAGCACCAATGTTGCTGTCCTTTATTATTTGATGCAGAAAGTGCCTTCCCACCATTTCCACCATGGGGACCCATTGTAGCACCATATGAAAGAGCGACTGCACTTGCATGTGAATACCAGGCATTAGGGCTCATAAGAAGATTGTGAGAGCCTTCATGGGGGTTGGCTGCCACAGTGGTAGTATTGTTAAGAGGTGCAGAAAGCTCATTAGAGACCCCATAAATATTTCCCTGGAATTCAGGGATTGCCATGAAAAGCCTGTCTCCTGAGATATCAGTATACAGATGTGTGCTGCCAGTGAAGGGCCATTAGCTCCGGCTATGTTTGGAGCCTTTTCAGACCTGGAGATGGTGCCCACACACTGGTTTGCTCCTCTGCTGTTCACTCTCCCTGGCTTGCATCTTAATATTGTCTCAGGTAGTTTTTGATCTTCCTCCACTGCAGGCACAGCTCATCATGGAGTCAGTGTTAAAGGTATATAAATATATATAGCAACCCCTAATTCAAGGATCATTTCATTACAAATTGACTGAAGGCAGTGAATTTATATTCAATCAGCATGCCAAGTGTTCTCCCCCTCCCCAATTTTCTGGGGATGGATTCAGGACAATATTCCCATAAATGAGTTTTTTGGCCTTTCTCTCAGGTCCACATTTGACATTTTCTCAAGAATGTTTATTTTTTAATTTACAACTTTAAGAGGTTTATTTTACGAGATGGGTTTTATGCAACAAAATATAATGGGTTCAAGGGGTGGGAGGGAACCCTGTGAATTTGAAATTGACTGCCACAGGAGGAATTATTCATTTCATTTGTGGGAGAAAAATGACAGCTAACATGAAAGTAGAAAGGTTTGGGGTTTCAATTCAGAGATGGAACAAATTGTCTTTTATAAGTCAGCATGCTCAGTGTTGTGTATTCACCATAAGTATCTCTTTCCGGGGCTTTCGGAGGGATAAGGTGAGGGTGAGGCCTCTTTGCAGAAGACTTTTCGCAGTGCCCACTTGGTTAGAAAGGAATCTTCTGTATTAAAGCAAAAGAAAATGAGAGAATTTGTCTTATCAGAGATAGGCATCAGATGAGTAGGTCTTTCTGCCCTTTTATTTATCCGAAGTCTGAGAAGAGGTCTCTCCTCCAACCCCCCACCCCAAAAAAGATGAGTAGTCAAGCCCAGTTTTGCCCTTCTGATAAAATATTAACTTATGGAAGGGCTGGAAGCTCTACTAACCATTCTGTTCCTGTATCCTACAGCAGAGACAACTGCTTCCCTGGCACCCTAACACTCCACTGTATTAATTTCCTGTGGCTGGAAGACTGTGATCTAAGGCTGCAAGGTCATGAGCCACACCGTCTACCCCTCGGTTCATTTCACTGCTTGCTCCTTTCATAATACCATGTGGTTCATTTTCCACCCTTCACTGGGCAAGAGAGCCTTTTTCCAGGGCCTGAAATGAATGGGTCGCCTGCTGATCCTCCTTTGTTCTATGCCTCTCCATTCTCCAGGCTTAGACATGTACCTTGGCACCATAATAGCAGCATTTGAGCTGTGCTCCAATCACAAAGGAAGATTGGGTTACAGGGATATGATTGACATGCAGTGTTTTCACACAGGCCTTCTTCTGCCTGTGTCCATTTGTAAACAAAGACAGAAAACAGGAGGATGGCCTTTTTGCTCAATACCTTTACTCCCATCTCTAAACACCTTGGTAGTAGATGGTATTTGGTGATTTTAATCAATCCACCTCTTTTAATAAGGTAATTAGGAGAGGTGATGGGGTTTTCTCATTAAATGCTACTACTTTGCACATTACTTGAAAATACTGTGTGTATCAAATAAACTTCCTGAGCAGGTAGGCTCAGAGCTTACCTAATAAGGGCTGGGATTCCTCCCATCTGCCTGGCTACTGCCTGTAGTACCGTTGCCCTTTTCCTTTGGTGGCTGGCAGGTTGGTGAAGAGCACAACTGTTTCTGAAAGTGCCAGCCAGGGTGGCAGTGAGAACAGAGGTAGCCATTCAATGATGACTTAAGAGCATCAAAGAGTCAAAGTAAGATGCAGACGTTTCAAACCTTCATGGCAAAATGGAATCAAAAGATAATAAAAATATCCACAAACTTTGTGAAACCTGCCTATGTAGTGGTCAAGAACATGGGCTCTGCAGCCAGACAGGTTAAAGTTTGAGACCCAGCTGTACCACTTGGCACATGTATGACTAGTGTGGTATTGACTGCTGTGTAACACATGCCTCCAAAGGTAGTGACTTGAAACAATAGACATGTGTTATCTCACATATTGTCTGAATTTCAAGTATTCAAGATTGGCTTAGATCAGAGGGGCTCAAGTTCAGGGCCTGTCTAGAACAGTGGTTCTCAACCTTCCTATTGCTGCCACCCTTTAATATAGTTGCTCATGTTGTGGTGACCCCCAACCATAAAGTTATTTTTTGCTATTTCATCACTATAATTTTGTTACTGTTATGAATTGGGTGACCCCTGTAAAAGGGTTATTTGGCACCCAAAGGTTGAGAACTGCTGGTCTAGAAGCTTTACATAGGTATAGGGTTAGCTGCAACTGGAGGATCTACTCTAGATTCACCTCTAGGGCTTCTGACAAGAGGCCTTTATTCACCACGGATGTCTGCTCGTGACCTTGCAGTGGACTCCCCAAGAGCAAAGGCATTTTCCTGTAATACAGACCAATCCTTCAGATTGTAGGAGGAGAGACAAAGAGGTGTGAATTCCAGGCTGGTGACCATTGGGGACTCTCTAAGAGGGTGGCTACCACAATTCTACAAGTTACTTAGTAACTTTTCTGAACCTTCACTTCTCCATTAGTACAGTGAGGGAATAATAGCATTTCTGACAGTTATTATGAGAACTGAATTATAGCAAAAGTGCTCACCACACAACATTTACTGTTACTGATCATCATCATCACCATCAGCATGCTCATCTGCTTCTAGCCTCTGGTGTTTCAACTTGCTCAGAAATTTCCACTGCTGTTGACCCTTTTCTCATTACCACCAACAGTTCTATTCTGCTAGGTGTTACCACAATCAGAACTCAAAACCCAAAGCCTTGATGACCTCATGTGGCTCCCACAGCACGGAGGAATCAGCTAGCAGTAGAATGTTCAGGGAACTTTGTGTCTGCCCTGCTAGTAAGTCAATGAAATGAGAGTGAGAAAGAGAGAATGAGCATTCTGTGGGAAAATAGCTTTGGTTCAAAGAACTAATGCTGGAGTTTGGGGGAGTGGAAGCATGCAGGATGAACATGGTGATGGGAGAGCACACTCCCCTTTAATGTGGAGAGCAGCTCTGTTAATGTATCTTGGTAGGCATCTGCTAAGAACCTTGCACCTTCTTCTCAGAATAAAGCTCACATGCAAACAACCACATTCCTGGAGACTTTAGAGAGTCTCCAAGTGCCCTCCTTGTTTCTATCCATCGCTCCAGGTTTAATCAACTCAACTGCTAGAGAAAGAGGAAGAATGCAGTAAAGGCCAGTGAGCTGTGTCAAATTTTAAGGCATACTGTGATTAGCAACTCAGTGTTTCCTTGTACACACGAAGCAAACATCACACACACACACACACACACACACACACACACCACTCATGCTCACGGATTAGACTCAAGGTATTTCTGACAATTCATTTGGTGCTCCAGCTTTCTGAACATTACCAGTTACCTCTAATTTGCTTTTCTCAGCCATGATGTAATCATTAAGTTGCTATAATGAAGATTGAAGGTTTAATAATGGAAAGTGTTACAAATTTCAATTTAATCATTTCTAAATTGATTAGAGACTTTCCCCCCACATGCCTGGCCATGGAGAAACAGAGGGCTAAGAGAGAGACAAACGGCTGTGGTCTGAGTTTGATAAATGGTGCTTTGGCAAGATGTAATTGAGTTATTGAATTTATTCATCTTCCAAATGATGTTTGCATTGTCTCTGCCATATGTGTTGAGGTCCAGAGAAAGGTCATTAGAAGCTGCAGACTGAGGGCATAGATGGGTTACAGCGGGTTTGAAGAGGCAAGTGTGGAGGTTAGTCAATTAAAAGAAACACCCAGCAAGGTGTCCTGGAGGTTCCTGCCACAGAGAGGGCAGTGGTGATGTCCCAGAGGCCTATTTAAAAGAATCTGAAGATTCTGTAAGTAAATGTCTGTTCTTGGCCTCGGGCTATTTAGCTCTTGACAAATGATATGGGTGAGTCCCTGCAGGCAGATTTGAAGGGAAGGACACCTATAAACAAAACCAGCTATAGCAGCTCTAACAAAGCCAGGATTGAAATAATTAAGTAACAGCCAGCACTGGCCTCGCTCACCAAAGGGATGAACTGTGTGTTGTTTTCTCCACCGCATTCCACATTACTAATGCCAGATGTGAACTTTTTAACTTTGCAGAAACTGGTCTTCACAGCAGCATTTTAAAGAGAGGAAATCGGGTATATTTCAATTAGAGAATGTGTAAGGGTGAAAATTGTTCCCTCTTTGTTCTACACTCCACCCTTCATACTACTTGTGACTTGCATGAGGGAAGCCTTGGGCCTGTGGACTGAAAGAGGGTGAGCAGTCAAAAATGCCAGCAGGTCCCAGAAAGAGAGTCGCAGCCTTCTTTGAAGGCCGGGTCAAGGTGGAAGACTGAGCAAGGCCTCTCTGGAAGTTAACATGGGTGAGGTCCCCTGACTACATGCCTATGGTAGGCATAGCTCAGATGGCAAGCCCTCTCAGAAAACTTAGTCAGTTTTACAATCATAATACAATTGTATTCCAGAAGCCCCACAAAATGCACCACAGACTCTCCCTAAACTCTTCTGGATTCATTTGTTAATATAGAACCTAAGTTTAAAAATGCAGAACAGAATCTAGATCCTTTCTGCAGGTCATGGAGATCAATTTATTTGTTTTCTTCCATTGGTGTTGAATTGTCTGTGTGTTTAAGGAGAAAAGAAAGAGGAGCAAGTACTAACAGTTGACTCCCAAAATTGTGTTGTGTATAGTTGGGTAGTTTGGATGATTGGCATTCGGTCAGCAATTGAGGCCCAGATTTTAAGAGTTGCTATTTTGAGTAAAGCTGGTTCACCCATTATATGTCACAGTAGAACTCTGTGTGGTTATACAGAGTCCAGTCCCAGGCCTGCATGTGGGTAAATTTGAGCCTCCAGCCCTCACAGTTAGCAGTGGAGCACAGTGGCCATGGGACTCCAGTCCTAGAAGAGCAGGTCTGAATGGCTTCATGTCCAGGTGTCAGAGTATCCTCCAACGTAACATCAAAAGTCCTGTAGGCATAATTGCGTGGCGGTAATTGATTAGTTATTCTAGTAAAGTCATAGAGAGCATGAGAAATATATTTACATGGAGTCAGACACATTTCATGGTCACCTCATCCCTGCTTAGTGTTCCATGTGGAGAAAGAGTGAGGGGGGAGGAGAGGACATGGGGAAAGGGAAGCGGGAGCAAGGGAGCAGGGAGCAGGGAGAGGGGGCAAGAGTGAGAGGGCTCCTTTATTCTGACCAAGCCTTATATATCTTTTGGAGACATACAAAGCGCCTAATTACGGTTAAAAACACACCTCATAGGAAGGGGCTATCATTTGGGTATGAGGGACAATCTAGTGGCACCCAAGTTATAGGAGAGGGAGGTATGGGGTTCCCACTTGACTAGATGGGAGGACCTAAGATTCTTGATGGTGGCTTAACCTTGATTGCCCTTGGGCTAGAGGCTTGATTTAGCCAAAGCTTTCAGGGGAAATGATTCAGTGTCCTAACAGCAGGGAGTCAGTCCTATCTTTTGTGGGAGAAACAAAGGCCTCTGGATTGCTGAAACCTTTAGGGAGAATAACTAAGCTTCTGAGCTAGCAAATATTACAAATATTTGCTTAATATTTTGGAGTAGATATAATTGAGGAAAAGTCCCATCTTCATCAAACAATCAGGAATCATTTTCACCCCCACCTTGTTTGGATTTTCTAGGAATCTGTACCATTGTTTTCAGTGGGCCTTAGTAAAACTAGCTATCTTCAGGCATATGGCAGGTAGTAGGTCAGATGGGGAGATCATAGGTCTGGGGAGTTCTAGCTCTAGACTAAGCCTGCTGGCCACTCTTCAGCTGAGAGACTTAACTTTCTTGGCCCTTCATTCTGCCACCTGGTCAAAGGAGAATAGATGAGCAAAATATTTAGCGGCGAGCATGGGGTTAATAAAATGTGATTAGCTCAAGCAGGCATCCTTGATATATATGAAGGGGCTTCTAGAAGTTTGTGGAGAAAATGAAACTAGAGATAATGGAATTTTTACACAAACTTTTGGAAATTCCCTTGTTCCAGAGGTCTCATGTGTAATTTTAATAATCATTAGCACAGTACTTTGAAGACAGTTTCACTCATTATTACATCTAATTTATACTTGTACATTGAGTGATATAATTAAGAACATGAAAATACTTCTTTTAAATGATTCCCAATGAGTGGTCACAACCGTGAATCTGCTTGTGTTTAATATCCTCATTATTTTTTAAGCCAACAGTCAGGGTTAGTCATTTCAGAGTTGATTTCAAATCCTAATGTAAGGGGTCTCAACCAAAGGTGATTTTTCCACCCAGGGAACCGTTGGCAATGTCTGGGGATGTTTTTGTCAGTTCCAGTGGGCTGAGAGGGAATGTTACAAGCATCTCGTGAATAGAGGCCAGGGATACTGCCAAACAGCCTGCAATACACAAGACAGCCCTCACAATACAGAATTATTTTCTGCTCCCGCGAGGTCAAAAGTCCCAAGGAGAAGAGAGTAAGTGAGGAAGTGTCCCTACAATGGCTCCTACAAAGCCTGCAAATCTATCAGGAGTAAAGCACCCAGGAAAGCAGCTGGCTACAAAAGTAGCTCTTTAGAGTGCGCCCTCTACTAAAGGGATGAAGAAGCCTCACTGTTATATGACACTTCCTGAAATTAGATGGTATCAGAAGTCCACCCAAGTTCTAATGCCCAAATGTCTCTGCCAGCGTCTGGCACAAGATATTGCTCAGGACTTCAAGACAGCACTGTGCTTCTAACGTGCAGCTATTGGTGCTTTTCAGGAGGCAAGTGAGGCCGATCTGGTTGCCTTTTTGAAGATACCAACCTGTGTGTTATCCATACCAAACATGTAACAATTATGCCAAAAGACATCCAATTAGCACACTGCCTACATGGAAAAGCATGCTTAAGAATGCACTGTGATGGGAAACATTTCATTCTTTAAAAAAAAAAAAATTCTCTTCCTGTTATTGGTCGTTCTGAATGTGACAGGAGTCTCCACATGTCTTCTCGGATCCAGGTTTCAAGGTAGGTTCATGTGGCTTCTCCTCAGGGATGTCTCACAGGGAGCCAGTCCTGTCAGTTGAGAGTCTCCAAGCGAGTGTGGTCAGTAAAAGTCTCCAAGGAAGTGAGCTGAAAGAGATCCTGTCGTCTGCTTCCAAGAAGGAGTTACCAGGTTCCCCAGAATTCTCAGAAGGCCGTGCCCAAAAAACTGACCGGCTAGACTCTGCCCCACATTCTTACTCCTGAAATTGACTCCAGTATAGGTGACTGCCATCGTACCTAAGTATATGATTGCAAATGGAAAAAAACAGGACAAACTCCGTATTGACAGATTTGGCATTTTCATCTGTGTGTGCATTTTTAATATGATGCAGGGACAACAAAACATTAATGCAAGTCAAAATGTTTCAGTGAACATGTACAGCAGTTCAACTTTATAACAATTTTAAATAAACCTATTAAAATTTTAAAAATGAAATGGACATCATGGAACAACTTATATGCTAGTTAATTTGTGACATAAACTTTTACTTAAAACATCTAGAGGCAATTAAAAATGATAAATACATTTAATTATTTTTTAAATCAATACAAAGAAAACAGCCCATTATTAAATGCTTGCTGGCTGTTGAACATGCTGCTGCCCTTCTCTCCATTGAGCAGAGGACATAGGAAGAAGATTCAAGAGGTATCCCAGTACCAACCAAGAGGACGCCTTTTCTCAAACTGAAAGGCTAGCAAGATGTTTGAGAAGGCAAAAGCCTCGTATTTATATGACTCTGTCTTAATTACAGTGGTCTGGTCTGTCCCTGTCCTACTTTAAACGTTCAGCTGCCACTGACGGACGTCCAGGTAGAAAAGAAGAAATGGACAGGAATGTGTGGGCAAGCAGATAACCTGAGCAGAGAACTAGATCTTAATCCCTAGGGTGTATGTGCATGCGCGCAAGAAATTGAGTACATGGAAACAAGGGGTGGGGTGCATTCTGAACTCCATTCACCTGGGTAGGTTCCATTTGATTGTCATTTATGTGTCACCAGGTGGTATCAAAAAACAGTTTAATTCCCCATGAAAATTAGGGCTTATACTGACTCTGTGCCTTAATTGCAAATACCTGGTGTTTTGACACTGCTCATCAATCCCTCTGTGCAGTCCCCCCGAGATCACTACTTTACAGTGACTCCCCATTCCCTGCACCATCTCCACAGCCAAGGTCAGACGGAAGGAATGTCAGCAAGGTCTGACACCAGCACTCACACACCGCTATAGACAAAAAGCCCTGAGTATCTCAACATTGGATCTGGGATCAACACCCGGGGACCCATTTTTTCACCTTAATTTCTCTTTAGTGTATGTCTATGTACCCTGCCTCAAAAGAGTGAACTGATGCATCACTTAATATGCTCAAAAGGAAAGGGATAACTGTGGCAGTTCTTTTCCTGGGAAGCCTTCATACATTTCTGCCTGGCTTTTTATGCACTAGAATATTCTTTCTTATAATTTATTCATCAGTGAAAACAAAACATGGAAGTGGGGGTAGTGAAGGAGGTAACGTGTGTATCTGGTTTCAATTTTAAAATACATTATGATGAAGCAGCCCCCTTTGACTTCACATCAAAGCAATGTTAAGCCCTCTTTAAAAATGTTTTCTAGAGTCTGCACATTTAGGGAAGATACATGCTGAACTAGTTCCAGGTTCTGCATCTCCTTTAAGGAGCCCTGATGTTGAAGTGGAACTATCTAATAAGTGTTGGGCTGCTAACCTTAAGTCCAGTGGTTCAAACTCACCAGCCGATCCTCAGGAGAAAGATGATGCTGTTTGCTCCCGTAAAAGTGTACAGTTTCAGAAACCCTGTTACAGGCTCACCAGGAGTCAAAAGTGACTTGACAGAAGTGAGGTGTTTTATTTTGTGTTGGTGTCAGAGTAAGCTGGGCTGCTAACCTATTTAAGGTTTTCTGAGCCTGTGAAGATTTATTTATACCACTGAAAACCCACAGGGACAGTTCTACTCTGTCCTGTAGGGCCAATATGAGTCAGAACCGACTTGCTGGCCATCTGCTTGGTTTGTCTGTTGTTAGTGTTTGGTACCTTGTGTAAGTCCACCTTGTAACACACAGTCTACAGATCCAGCTCCATCCCAAATGACATGGCTTGAACTCGTGAAAGAGCTTCTCCTGGACTTATGCCTCACTGTGACAGGCCTGCTGCTGGTGCTCCCTGTTGGGGGCTCAGCTCCCACTCCCTATAAGTGGAGGGACAGAGGAGAAGTGCCCCTGTGGGTTTCCGAGGCTGTCCAGAGCTTCATGGCAGCAGTGGCCAAGCCTTTGTTTGTGATAAATGACTCTAGGGTTCAAACCACCAGTACTTTTGTTGAGCCGCCCTAAGCTCAACTGCTGTGCCACCTTTCTCAGTGCAATGGGGTACATACTGTGAGTGACCAAGTGTCATTAATGAAGCCGAGTCATAGGTGAAGTTATTGTTGTCCTTGCCTCCCCAAGGCTCTAGTTCAGTAGTTGTTAACCATGCTCAGGCTGCGGCCGCCTACAGGTCCTCATGTTGTGGTGACACCCCCCCCCCCCCGCACCATAACATTATTTTCAATGCTACTTCATAACTGTCATTTTGCTACTGTTATGAATCAGGCAACCCCTGTGAAAGGGTTGTTTGACCACCGAAGGGGTTGTGACCCATAGGTTGAGAACAGCTGCTTGAAGTCATGTCCATCTTGACTCTTGTGCCCTTTTTTAAATTTATTTTTGGACCGGCATTGGTTTCGGATGTACAGTGCCTTTCAAAGAACCCCAGGCCCTTTCATCACCTGCTTGTCATCTTATCCAGAGAAAAGGAAAGTCTGTTGGTCATTTCAGATAGGACACCATATGTCAAATTTGTAAAACTGTGTTAACATTGTATTTTCTTCGCTATAGAATTACCCTCCAGTTGGAGAAAATGGGACTGCCAATTACAGCAGATTCCTGCTGTGAATAAACTGGTGCTGCATTCCCGACACCAGGCAGATTGGAGAGGGCCCCAGTTGCTGTTTTTTCTCTTGCCTGATGACAAAGCTTTAGAGCGAAGCATAATTAGCTTGACTGACAATCAGAAACATACAGTCTTTAGTACCTGTTTTTATTGTAAGGTCATCCATTCCATGATGTAAAATTCAATCAGTTGTAGGGCCTGAATTAGCTTAAAGTGCTCAGCGAGTGTTTCAAAGGAAAGAGAAATGGATCTACCTAGTGATCAAAGAAACTTACAATGTATCCGACTCTGTTAAAAAAGAAACCATAAATCTCCATAGCATGAGAGCTAATATATATGTATTTAAGCTTAATTTTTTGTGGGAAATTTGGATCCTACAGTAAGTAGTTCTTAATTTGATTGGAGCAAAGACAGTGCAGAAAGAAAACAGCTTCTCCAGCACTAAACACAAATACTTCATAACAATGATCATGACTTCTGGTCACAGTTTTCAGATTATCAGATCAGATGCCTTCATTATTTGTTTGGGGGTAGACTCTTCAAAGGTTTCCTTGGAGAATTAGAAAATAAATCTTTCATTCGCTTGTTTTCTATTTTCCCAGGTCCCTTCTCCACATTAGCAGCCTGGAAACAGGCAAACTGTGGGTGCTGAGACCACCTAGTCTACCAGTATGTGTACAGAAGGAAGTTAGTTTATGAAGAGAAAGGCGGGTATGCATGAATGAAAGGAAGCAAGAAAAGAGAGGCTACAAATTAGATGTAAACACTGTAGAACACAAGCAGAGGCACTTTGTCATCCATCAGAGATTCAGTGAGTATCCAGCAGGTACCAGCAGGTATGGGTGGGGGAGGGAAGCAAATATTTAGGCTCTTGACTACAAACTGAAATATTTGAGGTTGGGACTCACCCAGAGGAATTTGATGAAAGGCCTAGGGATCTACTTCCATAAAACCTACCATTGAAACTTCTCTGAATCTTCGATCTGCTCTGCGCTCATGGGATTACAACCCATTGGTTGTAGGTGTCAGACATGAGGCGCGGCTCCGGAGAAATAGCAGTGAACATAGAGTGCTCTGGGCCTGTAAGCACTTCCCTTTTAATAGGGAAATTGATGGTACCCAGCTTCAGAGTCAATAGGAGACTCATTACAGTTAATCCTGAGACAATGGTCACAGTAACTACCCCAAGAAGCAGCAGATGCTGCCCTTCTTTCTCCAATAAGGAAAAAACCCTGAACTGTGACCCTCAAGTCATTTTTGACTCCTGGTGACCCCATATACAGAGTAGAATAGTGAGTGCTGCATCAGGTCTGTAAGCCTGTGACTTTTTAGAAGCCGCTTGCCAGACTTACCTCCCAGCAGCTTCTGGGAGAGTTTGAACTGCCAACATTTCTCTTAGGAGAAGGGAGTGTAGCCATTCATGCCACACAAGGACATTCCATTCCACTGCCCCACTGAAGAAGCCCGCCTCATTCAATCCCACCCTCTATGCTCACATGACTGCCAGTCTCCTCCTTGGGATGTGAAACTCTGTCCCACTAGCTCCCTTTGCTTCTTACTTTGTGTCAGGGTTGATTCCAACAACAGTGACCAGATGAGAACAACTAAACAGGGCACACTTGAGGAGTCAAGAGCACAGGCGAGCAAGACAGACCCATGCATGAACCTTAACTTTAGCCATACCATGCTCATGACGCCTCCTGTATGGGAAAGTCCATCCAGTAACACTTGAAGGGAAGAGCTGTTGGGAAAGTTTACTATGATAGTGTGAGTACCTGTCATGTGATGGGGACCACTAAATAACCGGCTGTTGCTGCTGTTAACCGAAAGACTGTAGATCGCCTCCTGAGAAAGCACCTTCAGAGACAGCAAGAGCCCAACTATGTGGTTTGGGCTTTATATTCTTGGCATTCTGCTTATATCCAAACACAGGTTTCCAATTTACTTCTGGCTACCTTGCCCAATAGGAATAGAATTTCTAGACATTAAAGGAAATCAACTTCCTTTTTAAAGACTTAGAAGCTATATACCACTTTGATGATGAAATTATGTTTTCATAGGAGAAAAAAATCACCACTTGGATGGTTCTGAGCTGACTTGTTCGGCTCTTACTGGTCAGATGCTTGAGCAAAAAGAGCAGCAGCATTGCAAACACTGTCTATTTGGCATCTTGCTGCTTATATCATTGAAAGAACACATATCTCAATTTACACCCAAGCCAAAATGATATATGGTATAGATGGAAAGCATGAAAGATGACTTCCAGTTGTGAGGTTTTTCCTCCTTAATGAATATTGAGCAAATAAATTGAGCGTTTCAGGATCCAGGAATATATGAGGCTCTGTGTATTTATTTTCTTCATTACTCTAGCCACAATGTCACCCAAGAGTATCTCAGAGATGACAACTAGGCAATTAAGGACAGCTCCGTCCAGGCTCAGGCCCTGCCAGAGTGAATCATGACCCTTTCCCTTCTGCCCCATGACTGAGCCTCTTGTCCTTTGGGACCACAAGCTGTGACTATCTTGGCAGTTGCCATGGCATGTACTTTTTCATGGGTATGTGACATGTATTGCCTCCAGAGTTCATTTTGTAAAGGTGAAAACACAATATGTGTGAAAAGTTGTGCGTTTTGTTGCACAGATTCTATGGTAACTGGAGCCCTTGGTGCAGAGTGGATGAGGGAGACAGTGTCTGCAGGCAGATGAAGATAGCAGACTGCATTCTTAACACTCGTAGAGGTGTGGTACCCAGAGTCAATTATACTGATGTGATGAGCTCTAACCAGGATCTTTCTGGTGTTTAATCAGTTAAATGTGGGCAATGGGGATCTCGGGTTCAGATTTTCCAGACTGAGGTTAAGGAAGCCAGGTGGTGCAAAAGTGTGAGACTGCCAACCAAAAGGTCCGCTGTTGAAACCCACCAGCCGCTGTGCAGGCGAAAGACCTGGCAGTTGATTTCCATAAAGATCCCGGTGTGGGAGACCCTGTTAGGCAGTTGTAGTCTGTCGCTCTCCATTACAAATCGACTCAAGGGCATACAACAATATCCTAATTGAAGACAGCTTCCCGAGTTACCTGTGCAATTCCTAAGAATGAACTGTGAAGTGCTGAAAAGTAAAACAAATGCATGCAGCATAAGCCTGACTAACGGACAAGTCTTCTCATGCACGGCTGTATTTACTACAACAAAAAGTGAGCCTTAGATTTTCATACATTTCCAATGTGACAGGACGAGACCCCTGCATAGCTCTGTGGACTCATTATTAGACTGATGCACGCACTATAATGGGTAATGGTGATATAATGGGAATCCTAATGTTGGTGCCTGATCCACAGACAAGGCTGTGCCACATTCATTAGCAAAACGAAAATGCGTCTTGTTATTTGGTTTCTGTGTTTTTTATTTTCCTTTAAGAAATCTATTTACTAATAGCTTGCTTATATCACATGCAGCCCTGTTTCATTTCACAAATGCAGCATCATGGGTGAGGAAAGCAATTGGACTACCTTTGCCCACTCTCTAATAGGTTCTCTATGGTGACTTGAGGACCTTCATACTTCTTAAGAAACCTACACTTTGCAGTGGATTGTCAGGGTGTCTCAGGATTCCAGGCCTCAGATGGCTGGTTCTATTTGTTTTGGTCTTTTTTTTTTTTTTTTTTTAGTTTTCTAGGCATCACTGCCCTCTGGTGGTGAGAGTAGGAGGCCCAGTCTTTACTCCTGTGAGCTGGAATTGAACCTCCATCCCAAAGGGCCGCAGTCCGGCGCACAACCACTGCGCCACCGGGGCTCAGCCTATTTGTTTTGGTCTTAATGACTCCAACACTTGCATGTCTAGCTGGCCAATGATTTGGTGTGCGGTGACCTCAGCTGGGACCACAAAAAGGAAAGCCCATTGCTGTGGTGAGAACTCAGAGTGAAGGCACACAGGATGGTTGAAGAGAATACGTCATTGTTTGCCCCATCCTCTTCTACCTAATTATATTGGTTCTCAGTGTCTGTGTTCTTTTTGCTCAGACCTACCTCTTGCTGTTAATTCTCAAAATCAACAAAATGCAATAGCACAATGCATATATAAGAATTCTAACAAGAATGGAGTCTGGTGTCTCCTATTAAAAGTGTGCACAGCATTTCTTAGTTTGATGGGGTGGACTTTTATGCAAAGGCAACTGTGGGCATCTGCAGATGGGTGAACTCAGATAATTTGTTTACTCACCATGCCAAGTCCCAGGCTGCCTATCAGCAAACTGGGCATAGAACCAAGTGCTTGACTTATAGGATGTTTTAATGGCTGAATGAAATCTTGAGATAGTACTTCTAGAAAGATGCCTTCTGTCAATAGATATTCAGTAAATATACTCACTAGTTTGCCATGAAAAAATTCAAGTAAGCATAAAATTTCAATAGTATAAACTTAAAACAAAAACCATCTGCATTGAGGGTCAAGGCTCATTCACAGAGTTACCTAGTATTGTGAAATAAACTCACGTAGACTTTTCAAAACAATGGTAAAAGCTAGTGTCTGGGTGGATGTCCAGTCTCGAAAAGCGAGGTACCACCACCAGATATAGTCATTACTGGATATAGTCATTACTGAGCACCAATTGGGCACCATACCTGAATCCATTCACTAGGACCAGGAGTAACTCCTGTTTTCTGACTATGTTGAGAAAATAAGTAGCTAGCCACATTTGGATATCCTTCATGAGCAAGAATGAATCAAAAGGCAATGGCAGATCATTTTTCCCTACTGAGAAATTAAAGCTATGGTCTCCAGATCAAAGATTGTGGCTGCAGGGTCTGTGATTTCAAGGCCTACAGGTCGGAGTTCCAGTACAGAAAAGGAGGCCAGAGGGGTCCCTCTGATGTTGCTATGAGCATCTAATAGTGTGGTTGCCCTGAGTCAAGCCAGATAGACCTGTGTCTGTGCCATGAATCTTAAGGGCTTCTTCACCCAACACACATACACACACACACACACACACACACGCACCATTTCACTACTCAAGATCCATGATAATTATCTTATATGAGCAAGAGCTGAGATTTATCTTTTTCTTTTTTTTCCCTCCATGACACCATTTCTATTAGTATGCTATTCAAGTAGCACACTACTTGAAATATGTATATTTTAAAATGGTAATATATATTAAGTACCAGCATTTTCTTTTCTTTACCCTCATTCAATTTTTGGCAGGAGACTACCCTGCCAAAATCAGCAAAAGTATGGAGTTCAAGATTCATATAGTTCAACCTATCTCTGATTTCTTTCGCCAAATGTTGTACCCTATTGGATGGTAGTGGTGCAATGACAGTAAAATCAAGGAGCCGGCCCCTTGCTTTCATGCGAGCTCCATCTCATAGTGCCCCTGTGTCTAGAGAGTACAGCATTAATCCATGGATGTTTAAGGCTATGACTATTCAGAAGCAGACCACCAGGCCTTTCTTTTTAAGTGCTTCTGTATGGATTTGAATTGCCAACCTTGAAGTGGACAGCTGAGCTCTCAAACACTCGTTAACACCTGGGGACTCCATGGTGATCATAGCTTCTTTTAAAGTAGTTGGTCTAGTCCTGAATATGATCTACATGACAAAGGTTTTAAGTACTTAGCCAGTTTCCTAACCTATTGATGGACAACTAAATAGATTTTCATGATTGCAACTTCCTATTACATGTGGCAGTGAGATTTTTATGTGGGAATAATATACCTCCATACTTCTTATGAAAGATGTATTATGAAGAGGAGAGGGGGGAGTGAACATGTCAATTCAAATTAGAAAATGATGAACACACATTTAAACTGCTGAAAACTTTAGGCAGATCATTTAGAAAACAAATAAATTTGTTTTTTCCTACTTTTTCTAACAGACATTATGAAGGGGTACCTCCCCAAAAGCCCAGATTCTTTTTTAAAGCCGTGTATTTAAATTTTTTAACAAAATAACCTTATCACCTTCAAAGTATTCTTCATTACACTTAATACATTTGTTAAATCTTCAACTCCATTCTGGGAAACATTTTTCAAACTCAACTATTTGAATGACCTCCCTCGTTTTTTGTTTGTTTTTTAATTTCACCTCCTCTACATCATCCTATTTTTGTCCTTTCATGTCCATCTGCATTCGTGGAAACAAAAAGAAGTCACAGGGATCACAGTCAGGTGAGTAAGGTGTGTGGGGCAAGAGAGGCATACTGGGAGTTGTTTGCCCAAAACTGGCACACTGGGATGGCTGTGTAAGCAGGTGCATTGTCGTGATAGCAAAACCAGTCTTCCATCTGCCACAAATCAAGCTTTTTTTATTGCACACTGTCATGCAATCTCTTCAGAACCTTTTAAAGGGAAATCTTGATTAACAGCCTGACCTGGTAGAACGAACACCAAATGCACATTTTCTTCCTCTTGGGAAGTTGACAGTTGCCCAGAGCAAGATTTGTCATTAATTGACATTTCATGTATGAGTAAAACACTCATACATGAGTTTTTCTCATAGGGCTGTTCTTGTAAGTTGTGTTCAATATCGCAACAGTTTCTGTTACATTTTTCCCAAGCAGTAAAGAAAATTTCACAGCTGCACACGGTTCTCTTAAATCGTCCATTGAGCAAAATGACTTTTATGAAAAAAAAATCACTGCGACCAAAGAAAACCTTCCCAGGTGATGCCACTGTGTTTACTAACTCAGAGAAAGCTGCTCAATGCTCACCTAGTGGGAAAAATATATACTACAAAAGCTCCACTTCACCCAGCACAACTCTGGTTTTAGGGGATAACTTTTGTTTTAATTATGTTGAATCAGTGTTCAACTGTAAATTGAAACCATTCTTAGATTTTAGGAGAATGAGATTTACTGGCTCACTGAGGACACTGTTTAGATTAAAAGATGCTTGGATATCAGGATGAACAAGTAAATATTTGCCAATCCTGGCCAAGTCTCACCATCTGATCTTCACTCCTCCACCAGTGGGACAGGCATGATCATGGAACTATGGGAAAACGAACACACAGCTTTCTTTCCTGAAGATGCCAAGAAGTCCTATGTCTATCTATATATGATAGATAGGATAGACAATCCCCAGGAGAAAACAATGGGGCCAGCAGTTCCCTGCAGGATATGAGAGAGGACAGGACAGGGAGGGGGAGGGGAAGCCAACAAGCTGAGGGACAAGGGAATAACAAGAGAGCTAAAAAAGATGGCAAGGAAGCCTGGTGGGGTTTGATCAAGGGCAATGCATCCAAGAGGAATTACTGAGGAAACCCATCACAAAATTGGATATATAGCCCAACCCCCAGGGGGATAGAAAATAGAAATGTGGTTGAAGGGGGACAATGGATCATGTACAGCACAAAATAACCACAATAATATATAAACTGATCAAGATTTCAAGGGAGGGTGGAGCTGATTCCAAGAACTAAAATAGGTAGAAAATGTTTTGAAAATGCTGATGGCATCATATATACAAGTGTGCTTAATACAATTGAATGATGGGTTGTCATGAGATTTGTAAGAGCCATCCAATAAAATGATTAATAAAAATTAAGGGGAAAATATGCCAAGAAATAAACAATTACATTTAGACTAGATGAGAAACAAGCTAGATACTAACCCTAAGACTGTTCCCCAAAAATACCATCTTTTGACTGATGATGACAGTTTTATTTTTAAATATCTTCCACCGCATCCTATGACTGCTGTTTTTTGAAGAATTTCAATTAAATGAGTATTATTTATGCAAGGTTTGTGCTCCCTCTGCTGGTTGTGTAATTAACTAATAAGTCTAATTCCCATAACAGTGCTGATATCATCGATTATTTTTTGCCCAGATATGGAATCATCCAAATCACCATGTTCTGCTCAAACAGCATCAGGAAAATGAGCCATGGAGTCAGGAGAAGGCAGCAACTATGGGAAAAAAGTGAAAAAAAGCAACCTTCCAGCTTGTCTGGATCTGTATTTAAGAAATGGAAATGTACTTTTATGCTTTTTTTTTGCTTGCTGCTTGTGAGGCAACATTCCATCAGTGTTTAAACGGGCCTATTCTATCCACCCTCTTAGAGGATTTTGGAAACAAATAGAGCTTTTTCATCCTTATCACCGAATTTCTTATATCTGTTTTGCAGGTAATAGAAGTGGCAGCTCAGATGCAGCACAGGCTCAGAAAGTCATTCCTCAGACAGAGGGCAAATGACTCTCTGCACCAGAAATGTTCCCTTTATGAGCGTGCGATATCCCTCTAATACAGCCACGTGTTCTTGGCATATAATCACTGAGCACGGCTTTGTAATTGGATCAACTGAAGCTTAACCCCACTTCTTCTCTGTGATCCCATGTGGACTAGCCAACCTTCCAGACTTCACTGTTCTAACCTGAAAACTGGGAATCATATAAGCCAGAGTTCTTACTTCATGAAATTATTGTATGGGGTGCATGACATAGTGCCTGGTGCAGAGTAATGCTTGAAGCTTCTTGGTGATGGTGACGATGATTTATCATGATCACCTGAGAAAAATCTTGGGTCATGTGTTAGTCTGGGTAGACTAGAGAAACAAACTCATAGACACGCATATGGATATAAGGAAAAGGTTTATATACAAGAGGAATGGGACATTGAGAAAGCATCCCAGTCCAATTCAAAGTCATAAGTCCGATATTAACCCATATTCCCGATACTGGTCTATAGCATCTCTTTCTGACTCACGAATTCACAGGTCAGTGGGTGCAGAATCCCATTGTTGGCAGGGGTCGCCCCATGGCTCCTCGCTTCCAGGCCTCAGGGTCCATTAATAGCATCCAGTGGTGGTAGAGGCAACTCAGCACTGGCAGGGATTTCCACGTGGCTTTGCCAACTTCAGAGGTCTGGTTCCATCAGGGTAAGGCCGTGTGGCTTCTCCTCCAGCTCCTGGGACGCTACCATCTTGTCTTGTCTGTAGTCTCTGAAACTAAATACCAACAACTGTGGAAAGAGCTTCTCATTTCCAGGAGGGAAATATCGTGAGATTTCCCAGAAGTCTCAGGAGAAAGCCTTGCCCACACAGAGGCCCCATTGACTACTCAATGGCTATCTCCAGATTAACAGGCTAGACTCCACCCCTACATCTCAATCATGAAATTAACATAGGCACATGACCGCCACAGATCATTACTGTGACTCTTTAGACAAAGTGAATACGCCTAATTATGAAAACTTGAACTTACTGGGAACACCAGGAAACAAATACCAAACAATAAGGGTTTGATTGGGCAAGTCTGAGTGGTACTAAACATATAGTCTCAAATAGAAAGGACAGAACCAAGAGAGAATACCAGGAGAGACCAGTCAGTGGCCAAAACACACTTGCTTAGGATGTTAACTCAATCTGAGTAAATCATCAAGAGGTGGAAATGGAAGCATATGTATATAGTCAAATAATGATGAAAAGTGAGGTTACTCAGTTTTGGGTAAGCTCTTTTCTCAATGTTATGTATTCACTTATTCATCCATGGACCTCTATGTATTTGCTGAATCACATATACCTCCCTTCCTCATCCTACACCTTATTCTGAACATCTCTCCATAGCAGGAAATGTAGATCTCCATCATGGTTGTGGTCAATATTTTTCTTGGCTTGTTTGGTCCTGTCATCCTTAGCATTTATTATAGATACTGCTCCACCCAACTAGATGACTATGTTCTTAGGTGATGCAGATTACTAAGTGACAGCCTGAACAAAGAGCAGGAAGACGTGAGTGGGTGTCAGGATAGACTGCATGTAGTGCCTCCTAAAGACACAGGAATTCTGGATGGCCCACCCACATCAGTGCCCTTTCTGCCACTCTCCACATGAAAGTTTATTTGGAGGCACATGGATGTCGGGACATTCCTCCCTGCTCAGGTGTGGATGGAAGGGCCATTATTACTGGGCTTTGGGGAAGGGAATGCAAGAGGTGTCTAAAAGAGTTGACTTTGGCTTGTCCTGCTTAAAGTACCTCTCTGCTCCCTTCTGGGTCTCTGACTCTTGTATTCTTGGCTGAGGATCTTAGGGTTTATATGCATGTCACTAATTTCAGTCATATGTGTGAAACTCCTTTGAAACATATGAGCCTGGGACACCAAGCCCAAGCTCAGGTCTGGCCCAAGGGGCACTGTCATCCATAGTTGTTTTCAAGCTGGTTTGTAATGGGAAATTCTGTGCTAGAGTAGCCTGCTGGGATCGGAGGGTCTAGCTCTAATTTGTACCTATGCTTTTCACTGGCCTTGGCCATCCCGCCCATGAAAATATTTGGAATTTATACTTTAAACAGTATAGACCACTTCAGTTGTTTATTTAAAACATGCTGGAAGTTTTATAATGGTTATTTATATTGGCCAGCACTGACTCCACTGTGAATGACCTGTTGATGTTGGACAAGGATAAGAGGTACTGAACACAATGTGAGAAATGGATAAAGATCAAAAAGAATTAATATGTTAGCTTAGGAACAATGCTTCATGGGTGAATGCGAGATCATTGGTCTGTGCTTGTGAGGTTTGCAAAATTGCATATCTGGCCCACTCAGAGGTGCTAGGCTTTCTCTTGAGGAAAATTTAAGAGAGTTTCTCAAACTGTGGTTTTCATTATTATATCAGCATTGTTGACTTTCTAAAATCCTTGGAGAGCATCTAAAATTATACATGCACTTACTGCATGAAGCAACGACTGTGCAGTACTGAAATCATTAGGCTTTTTTAAAGAACAAACCTAACAGTCCTTGTGTAGCAAATGATTCTGGCATTACTGTGGACTGCTCAAGAGTTAGCAATAAGTTTACTCTTTGCCCTGTCTGCTGGAAAAGGAAAGCAGCATGCTTTCTCCCAACCACTCCTCTCTGCCTAGGCCCCTTCTCCTTTCATGTATTCAGTTGCAGTGTCAGTTTGTTCATAAGCTGGCTCCCTGAGCCATTTATCACAGGACAGATTCCAGGATAACGGATCTTTGACAGCTGTCCAGTAAATTACACAGAACAAGCTAAAGGCAACTGTAGTGGATTTTGAAAATAAAACAGATTAGGTAGCTGGCTAAAGATGTCCTCTTATGAGGAGAGGAAGGGAGCAACCATGCTTTCAGCAATGCTTGTGACTACTTCCTGAATATCTTTATAAAATAAAGTCATTAGACTCCATCCATCTAGTAAAATGCTGGACCGTTCAGAGACTAGCATTCAACTCCAAGCTTGAACAGCAAATAAAACATGGTGTCTGGCAAACTAAGAACAGGTGTGCTTTGGGATTCCAAGCCTTATAGCAGGACCAGGTGAGAGGGGATGATGGGCAGTCTCAGAGGGAGACAAGGTGGCCATATACTTTGTTCTTTGTGAACATGGAATTCCCAGAGAGTGGCTGTGCCCTCACCACCAGTTGCCATCAGGTCGATTCTGACTTAGGAAGACTGAGTGCTTCTCAGAGTGGAGCAGCCCCCTTGCGCTTTTCAGGGCTGTGACTTTTCAGAAGCAGAACACCAAGCCTTTTTTTTTTTCAAGGGACCTTGAAGTGGGGGTCAACTACCAATGTTGCAGTTAGTAGTTGAGTACGTAACTGATAGCACCACCCAGGGGCTCCTTATGAATTTCTGAAGAGCAGGTTTAGAAGAGAATAGCAAACCTACAATTCCCACATAAGATTTGGAAAAGGCACTGGGGTTATAAACAGTCGTAAACCACCATGTTCTCTGCTGGAAAAAAGCAAATCTTTCTTCTCCCAACAAAATTTACCTCTAGGGTCAATTACCAGGCTTCAAGAATTAAAAAGCATAACATTGTGTGCTCACCTTCCTCATATGATCGCTGATGACAAATGTGTGCATAAGCAAATGTGGTGAAGAAAGCTGATGTTGCCCGGCTATAAAAAGATATAGCACCTGGGGTCTTAAAGGCTTGAGTAAACAAGCAGCCATCCAGCCCAGAAGCAACTAATCCTGTATGGAAGAAGCACACCAGCCTGTGTGACCACGAGGTGTTGAAGGAATCTGGTGTCACGCATCAAAGAACTAAAATTATATAATTTCAAATGAGGGGGAGTACATATTGGGGACACAAAGCCCATCAATAAGTGTGAAGCAACATCCTCTTACAGAGGGGTTGCAGGGAGGAAATGAGCTATTTAAATAGTGGTGTAGTGTAGTAACGATGAAATATGCAATTTTCCTCTAGTTCTCAAATGCTTTGAGAACTTCCACCCACTATCATGATTCCAATTCTACCAGACAAATCCACCTAGACCAGGGGATGTACACAGGAGTCGGAAACATAGGGAAGTTCGAAGAGATGATCCCTCAGGACTAGTGGTGGGAGTGATGATACTGGAAGGGTGGAGGAAGGGTGGAATAGAAAGGGGGAACTAATTTCAGGGATCTACATATAATCTCCTCTCTGGGGCACGGACATCAGGGAAGTGAGTGAAGGGACTCATTGGGCAGTGTACAATATGAAAAAGTAATAATAATTTGTAAATTATTAAGCGTTCATGG
Organism: Nesogale talazaci; assembly: GCA_004026705.1. NCBI lineage: Eukaryota > Metazoa > Chordata > Mammalia > Afrosoricida > Tenrecidae > Nesogale > Nesogale talazaci. Next base: position 81,279 of record PVJH01000699.1, on the reverse strand, counting down.
GGGGAGGTGAAAAGGAAGGGAAATATGGGGAGCTGGTACTGGGGGTGGCCTAAGTGGAGGGAGGATATTTTGAGAGTGATGATGGCAACAAATGTGCAAATGTGGCCTACATACAATCGATGTATGTATGGAGCGTGATGGGAGTTGTATGAGTCCCCAATAAAATGATTCATTAAAAAAAGGGAGAGCTGAGCCCTGGTGGCACAGTGGTTGTGTACGGGACTGCAGCCGAGTGGATTGGTGGTTCAAATCCAGCAGCAGCTCTCCAGGAGCAAGGCTGGGCCTCCTACTCCCACCAGAGGGCAGTGATTTCCCCCCCCCCAAAAAAAAGCAGGGAGAGGGGAAAAGGAGCTTATACCAAGGGCTCAAGTGGAAAATATTTGGACTTGAATATGGCAATATGGGTACAAATATGCTTGATACAAAATGATGTATTGAATGTTATAAGTGCTGTAAGAGCCCCAATAAAATCACTGGGGAAAAAAAGGTTACCTCTAGGGTCACCATGAGTTGAAATCAATTCATGGTAGTGAGTTTGGTTTGTTTGTTTGTTTGTTTGTTTGTTTGTTTTTCTGAGGCAAATACTTGATTGTTTTACTTTGGTGGCAGCAAAAAAAAATGTATTTATTGCTCAGTTCTAAATCCTTCCCCTCAAACCTCACCTCTGCAACAGACCCCATGACTAACCTGCCACCAGGAGATCACTGTTACGTATCATTTTGTAGGATGATGAGCAAAGGTGATGGAGTCACTGTAGGCTGGAAGCTGTTTTTCCTCTCCACACTGGAGCTGGGCTCAGCCATCGTCCTGTTCCAGCTAGTTCCATAAAGTCAAAGATATTTCTTAAGCACGCTCACAAAGCTCTGACTCCCTTTGGGTCCCACGAAGTTCTCTCTGAGCTTGCTGTTTATCCTGGTGATGGATTACTTAAGAGAGCTGACTTCACCATAAATAGCATGAGCATACTTATCTTCCTATCTGTTTTTATAGGGCTGCATGTGTGTGGTGAGAAGTTGGAGAGTCTGTGGGACTCAATAGAGAGCCAATGACCTAATAGAATATTAAATGATTACAATGTGAGTGAGAATTACCTGGCGTCAGCCAAGCTGGTAATTTTTTTTTAAGAAACAGGAAATAGTGTTTTAACAAAAACAGGCAGATGTGCTAGGGCAGGAAAGATGTTCTACCTGGTCAGGTAGCATTTTGATGGGTAGTTGGCAGCTCAGCCACTCTTTGAAAACAAGGTTGTTTTGGCATTTCTTTCCCACTTATTTGGTGCATCCTTGCACCATGACCAAAATGACAGGTGCTGGTCTCTGTTGGATTAATCAGTGTATTCTTTGATCCATGGCATCGCTTCCCCATAGACATTGAAAGTCAACATATTCAGCATTGTGCTCTGGCAGCGCATAGTTGTTAACGGGGCTGATAGACTGGTTTGGACATTTGCATCTATAAGACTTTCCCCTCTTCTGCCTCCACCCCCTGACCCCCACACACAGCAACACAAATATTGACTGTAACAATCATTCATTAGCAGTAAAACTTTGAGAGCAATTATTTTTTTACTACACTGCCTGAAAGACACCATTAATTACTTGACTGCCATGGACTGGGGCTGGTTTCGGTATCAGAGAAACCTGCTCCCCACCAGGGGACTAGGTGCAGCTCCAAGGAGCCCAGCCCAAAGTGTCATCTGGTGAGCCAGTTGCACTCAGACACTGTCTCCAGAAGTGAGATGTCAGAAGACCCTGTCGTGTGCTGGAGCCTTCCTTCATGTCAGTATTAGCTGTCACTATGGTAGGTTCCCTCCATGCCAAGCACAGGTGGGTGGGTGTGGAATTTGGAGTGGTTCAGCTTCTTAATTTTTTTTTTAAGAACATTAGAGATGCTCTTTTAATCACCCTGGGAATTGTCAGTTGCAGGAGGAAGGGAAGGATAATATTTTTTACTGGTTTCAGTGGTCTTCTCTGGAGGAGCCAGACTGTTACCTCAAAGCTGGAAGGATCGTGGCTCTGCAGAGGCAGCCCCAGTGCATTTGTCCTCTTTTAGAGGTGAGATTGCCCCAGCAAGAATCATCTTGATGTTCTTGGATGAGTTTCACCTACCCTAGTTAGCAGAAGCACCTAGAAGCTTTCTGAAACTTAAACCTGTGTCCCAAACCAACTTGACCATGAATTTCTTCTCAATTGGCAATGTCCTATGAACCATTGGAATTTATGTGTGTATGCATTTCAAGCAGAAGTTCTGGTAGTGTAGTGAGTTATGTGTTGGGTTAAACACCTTTGTACCCAAGGGAGAAAGAGGAGCCTTTCTAGTCCTGTAAAGCCATAACTGTGAAGCTCCAAAGAGCAGCTTTACTCTGTGCTATAGGGCTGCTATGAGTTGAAAACCCTTAGACTGCACAGGGTGATTCCTTTATGATAATATATTAATTTAAGCGCAGCATGTTGTTGTTGTTATTTAGTTAGTTTATAGGGCAACACACATGCAACAGTGTCCATTTGAATGCGTGAGTACATTATCTGGCCCCATCATGATGTGTTTGAGTGCCTCCTAACATGGGCTTCTCCCTCAGAACTACATTAGGCAATACTCTGTTGTCATCACAGGGTTTTCACTGACTGCTTTTCAGAAGTAAGTCTTCAGGCTTTCCTTCCTAGTCTTTGTCTAGAACAGTGCTTCCCAAAGTGGGTGACATCACCCCCTGAAGGTGCTGGAAGGATCAAGGGCATCTGCAGAAGATACTGTGTCCATGGGGGTGACCCTACTGATATCTGAAATCTTGAATGCTGAACCTCCAGCACTGTAGCAATATGCCCATAATCTCCTTGTACCCAACTAACAGGTAAGTAGTATGACATAGCCAGTCCCAAAGGGATAGAGCTTTCTACTGCTGTAAAGAGTTATCATCTTAGTAACCCACTGGAGCAGTTCTACCCTGACCATCGGGTCATTGTGAGTTAGAATGGACTTGATGCCAAGGAGTTGTGGTTTTGTCATTGCTGTTTTGGAACTTATAGGACTCCAAAGAGCCTTTGCAGAACTAGTGGTAAATGTTGGACTATTAACCAACACTTCTCAGGAAAAAGTTGAGTCTCTCTGTCCCTGTAAAAACTTATTGCCTAGGGAAACCCTAAATAGAATTGCCATGAATGGGAATTGACTCCATGGCAGTAGGTTTGGTTTTTGGTATAGGATGATGAGGAACCTTGGTGCTGCAGTGGGTTAGGCACTGGCTTGCTAACCAAGAAGTTGGTGGGTCAAAGCTGCCAGTTACTCCATTGGACCAAGCTGTCTGCTTCCATAAAGATGTACAGTCATGGACACCTCAGGATCAGTCCTCCTCTGTCCTATAGGGTCTCAATGTGTTGGTATGAGACAGTGAGTTTGATTTTGTAAAGGGTAAAGGTAAGAAGGTTTGAGAGATACAAGGATCTTCATGTAGGACATAGTTGGGTAGAATGGTGTTATACCAGGAGAGGTATACCTGACATTGTATTCTAGAATTTTTTTTCCTAAAAAGTCATGTGGCCGTGTTGGTAGGACCTAAGTTGGAACTGGATTGAATGCTGTCCTTCCTCTGAAGTTTTTCATGAGTACAATTTGAAGTTAAAGTGAAGTAAAAGACCTTGTCCTCTCTGACCACCACCCCCCCACCACCAGTGCCTTTGAAGGTCTCTTCCTCTTGTTGCCATCATTCACAAGTACATCCATGATGTGTGTGCCCAGCTGTGGGCAGTTGGGAATGAGAAGAGCTCAGGCACCCTAGGGTTCTGTTTTTATAAAGGCCCTTCCATGTATAGCAAACAGTGCAACAGACACTTCTTCAACCCCAACCCCAAGCACTCCCAGTTATGAGAGAAATTGGCACAGAGAAGGGAATGAAGTCCTTGTAGTCTGTGTGTAAGAACAAAAGTCCAGCATGCTGTTTATTATAGTTTAACTCACCTGCTTTGATTAAATTGCATATTCAGTTATTTTCATTTGAAATTAAAACCTTGATTATATTACTGAATGTCATGTAATTTTACATGCACCGATCACTTATTTAACACTGAGGGAGTGCAGCACGTGATTAACAATGTGGCTGCCAGGAAGAAGAAGGAAATTAATTATTTTTTCAATATACAAGTCCTCATCATGATTCAGCAATCAATATGCATCTGTAGAGGATTTGCCCTCTCTGTGGATTATGGACATCAGGGTGGCCTCTCCACATTTCCCTTCAAAGATAGTTCAAGCGACTTGGGTTAGCCAAGGCAAGGTTTTTTTTATTTCTCTCTCTTTCTTAAAGACTGATGTTTAACTACAACCTCTGGGACCTATATCCGAGCAGCCTGGACCCGAGTATAAATATTAATCAGACGCCAGACCATGGAGCTTCATGCTGAGTTTGACAGTTTAAAGGATCAGTTAGTTAATTAGAAGATGACATGTCACACCGGGTCCCAAGGCTCAGTCCTGCCTTCTGTCACCTCTTTTCATTTTATTTTTTGACAAGTTGGATTACATCATTACTTGGAGTTTCACTTGTTAGCCCCACCATGAGATGAGCATATTTTAAGCTTTAATTACCCATGATTTCTGGCCCCTCTCTCTGCAAAGGCCAGGCTTAAAATATAACTGAAGCACACAGGAATAGGTGGTTTCCAGGCCCAGGAAGCGAACCAGAGCCAGGGAAGGTTTTAACTTAACTGCACAGACAGCTGGGTTGTTGGTAGTCATGGTAACTGGTTTTAAATATGGTCAGATCCTTATGCCACAGATGTGGATGTACAAGAAGGGATGTACAAAAAAAAAGTTTGTGGGAAAATTCTGTTAGCACTCAATTCCATTTTTCCACAAACTCTTTGAAGTCCCTTCATATTGTACCAAGCATTCCTGTGACTTTTCTAGCATTTAGGGTTAAATCTTGTGCCTCCGAAGTAGCCTCAGATAATTGTGGCCTGACGTTCTTGATTATTGCTGATCACAGTGGTGAAGCAGCGCAATCTGGGCCATTTCCTTGTGGGAAGAAGGCCTGGTAGAAGCAAAAGACCACAGGAGAGCTCACCAAGACAACTCAGTACCTTGGAAGGGGGCACCCATCATTGTAGAATACCCTTTATTAAGCTAGAACATTCACACAAGGCAGCTTTCTCTCCTTTAGAATCCAAAAGGATGTTTACTATAGACAAGATCATGCGTAACTATAGTTACCACAAGTAGACAGTGGGAATACCCCTTGTTATAGGCACACTGTCTATGTATGGGTTCATTGTATAGACCACCTGCCTGAAAAATAGGTATTTCCAAGAATTCTGAATTATCATTTATCTGGGCAGGGTCCAGCATTTTAATAAATATCAACACCTTTCACCCAGCAAGGAATCCTTTATACCCTGCAGTCTGAATGATTCTGCCCCAAAAGGGCACTGCTATTCTGTGAAGCATCTTTTAAAGTTTCTATGCAGTCCATATGCCGTAGAAGGGAAAAAAGATTCAGACCAATGGTAAATTTTTCATCAAAGCTTTTTCTGGTGCACTGGGTTGAATTTGATCTTCATTCTAGTTGCCCCATTCTATCTCTGCACCCACCACATCTGTCAGTGGATCATACTGTGATGGCTTGCATGTTGCTGTGATGCTAGCAGCTATCCCACCAGGATTTCAAATAACAGCAGAGTCATTATAACAAAAAAAAGTTGGTTGAACAGGTTTCAGTGGAACTTCCAGGCTAAGAAAAAATGATGCGGGGTGGGCGGGGGGCGGGGGACTAGATGAAACACTTCAAAATAAATTGGCCAATAAAACCTTATGAATGACATCAGCACAATATTTGATGTAGTGCCTCAAGAGAAGATAAGCCCCTCAAATTAGAAGACATTCAAAATATAACTGGAGAAGAGCTGCCTCCTCAAAGTTGTTTCAGCCTTAATGATGTGGATGGAGCAAAGTTTGCGAAGCCTGCCTTTGTTGAAGTGGCATGATTTAAAATGAGAAGAAACAGATTCAAACATCCATTAATAATCAGGATATGGAGTGTGTTATGTTTGAGTCTATGAAAGTTAGACGATGTTTAAAATAAAATAGAATAGAATGCAAAAAGATAGATAACCTTGGCTGAAATGGACTGATAATGGTCATTTTTAACTTTTCAGTTCTATGGTATACTATGCCAGAAAATGACAAGTCGAAGAGGAATGATGTCACAGTCTTTATCAAAAAGAACATTTTGAGACCTAATCTGAAATAACAAATGTGAAGAAATGTAAGCTGTTTTATTAGCTTATACAGTTTTAAATTGACCGATATGCAATCAAAATGCCTTGGTAATTACCAGTTTTTAGAAAGTGAAAGTTGGAAACAAAGAAAAATTAAAAGCAGGAAAATAAGACTTTGGTAGTAGAAGCAACTCTAAGATTACATAATAAAATTTTGCTGAACCAATTAGTTATTTCAAATACTTTTCTTTTTTTCAACAATGTACCTCATTGGATGGAATATGTAGGAATCAAATCCACTGTATCTATGAGAAGAGGCCATGGAGAAGCTCATTGTTATCATCCAAAACAAGATCAGGGATAACTGCTGAATAGCCCTTCAATTGCTCATATGCAAGTTCAAGTCAAAGATGAACAATATTAAAACTAGTCAATATGGGCCAAAGTACAACCTTTAGCATACACCACCTGAATTTAGATATTATTTCAAGAATTGATTTGATGCATTAAACACTGGTTAATGACTAGACAGGTTGTGGAATATCATCAAGTACATTGTATATAAAGGAAATAAAAAATAATTTGAAAAGAGCTCAAAAGATACCCTGAGAAAACAAAGTAAAGTATTATGATGAAATGTGCAAAGGCCTGGAAGGGGGGATAACATGATTGATATTTCTTAATGTGAAGAAATAAAAATATTCAAGCCTTGAGTTGTAATACCGAAGGATTTTGTGGGCAAAATAACCAAATGACACAAAAATAATTAAAGGGCAATGTAAGAAATACTAAGACACTGTACAAAAAAGAATCAGTCAGTGTTCTGTCAATTCTGGAGATTCCTCTAATCAAAACCTGGTGGTGTTGCAGGGAGCAGTCCAGACTGCATTAGTTATAAAAAGGCTTCCTCTCAGGAATTGACAGAATATCAACTGAGATGCTTCAACAAACTGTTGTGGCACTGGAAGCACTCACTAGTCTTTTCCAAGAAACGGGGAGAACAGCTACCTGACCAACCAATTCTAAGAGATCCATATTTGTACCCATCTCAGAGGTAATCCAAAAAATTGTGGACCTTAGCAAGTAATATTGTTTGTAATTGCAGCACAAGGGCAGTGGGTTTTGTTCGGGTGATTTTGTTCAGTGGAATCTGCCCATAGGCCAAGAGGCTATTGTTTGAACAGCAAAGGGAGGTACTGCATAGATAAAAACAGGAAAACTCAGATTATTTGACTTTAGTGTGAATTATACCTCACCGTCAAGAAAAATCCTCACAACTAGACCAATAAAAAGCATCAGGATAGACTGACAAAAGACTGTGGCTTTCAAATAGTTAATTTCACATGGATCCACAATGAATGTCCAAGGCATCAGCCGTCAGTAACTTGCACAATATATTGCACTGGGCAAATCTGTAGGAAAAGGCCATATTAATGAGTGAAAAGCAATGATCACTTTAAGGAGTAAGGTGTACCCTGTGAAAACTGTACCAAAGAATAACTGATTAACTTTAAGTGTAGTTTTATTGAATATTAAATATACTATGAAATTCTGGAAGAAAGAACAAATATGTCTGGAAGAAATGCATCCACAATGCTACTTGGGAGTACTTTGGACATATTCTCAGGAGGGACTAGCCCCTGAAAGATGACATCCCAGGGTTAGTGCAAAAGAGGGAAGCCCCCCGTGAAATGTCTAGACACAATGACTACAATACTGGGTGTAGATTCATCAAGGCTATGCAGGCTCAGAGTTGTACATAGGGTCACCATGAGTTGGTCTTAGCCACACAGCGACCTAGCAACAATAATCTCTGTGTTCATCTGCCATGTAATTGATAAAATTTGATTACACCCTTTATTTAAAATATCTTTGGGTCCTATAAGACACTGAGTATCCTAAGGGAAAGACTTAGGCTTAACATCATCCCTAATGGACATAAATAATGAAAAAATGATAAATAATATTCCAATAAATAAGCATTTATTGGAGGAGTCCTGGTGGTGTAGTGCATAGAGCACTTAACAGCTTAACCAAAATGTTGATGGCTTGAACCCACCAATCAGAAATCACACCTAGAAGTCTGTGTACAGAAACTCGGGAACACCCTTTGCAATAAAATCTGCATCTCCTCACTCAAGTGGAAGAAATTGGTGACAATTTTTATGGGAGATGGGAGATCTCATTACTCTTAGAATTCTCATCTTTGTATTATTATTAACTAAATTCCAGTGTGGAGTATTACTCTATTTTGTTTGTTTTGAGAATTGTAAAGAGGAAGATGTAACCACCTGCTTTCATAAAGATATATATCCTTGGAAATCCTCTGGGGACAATTCTATTCTAGCCTATTGGGTCAGTGTAAGTTGGAATTAACTTGACTACATTGAGTTTGGGGTGGTGGGTTTTGGGTGTTTGGGTCTTTTTTTTTTTTTAGAGTTTTTATTATTAACATTTACCATGAGCTAGTCGTGTTACTGAGTAATTCAAATGTGGCATTTTGTTAGTCTTCACAAGTTTATGTGGTTAGATGGAAAGCTAGAGACTCAAAATGTAACTTGCCAAGCCATATTGTCATCTGATAACTATGCTGACATGGGATTTGAAATAGACTTGTCTAATGCCAGATCTACAACTCTTCACTACAGTCTACAGACTCCTACATGGAGACAGTCATTTACAAGGGAAGGAAGGGATTTTTATGTAAGAGGGCATTTCTATGTTGTTGAGCTCTCTCTGAAAGGAGACTTTGGAAGAGAGGATGGAAGAAGGAACTTAACCTGTGGTTGAAAAACTGCTTATACTGTGAAGTTTACCGGGTCTGGGGGCTGTGAGCCTATATTGAGAGACAAGGAGGAGCAAGAAGACCCAATAGGAATGGACAGAGGGATCACTGGGAGTCAGGAATTCATAATATCTCAGAGGACCAGGGAAGAAAAGGTTAAGTCAAGGCAGATGATGATGAATGGTACTTAAGAAAATGAGCATCTGTCTTACATGGTGGCTGGAAGTGTGGGCCACATCTCTGTTTTGTGTTGTAATAGCTGGGTGAGCTTAGGCAGTAAGGCCTTTTTATTTCTAGACTCCCACATAAAAATATCAAATATATCATTACATGTTAGAGGAATGAACTCTTAACACATTAAAAAGCAAATATTTTAAAATCAAGAAGTTAAAAATGAAGCAATCAAATCAAAGTGAAGCGGTGGGGAAGTAGTGGAGATCCAAAACCCATCGGCAAGTTAACACATTGAAGACTTGATAAACTCAGGAACCATCCTCAATGTGTTAAGAAAAAAGCAGAATGTTTGTTTAGAAGTGACGGTGAGACTTGGTGCCAACTCTATGGCTGGCAGCTAATAACACAGCATTCAAGGGCAGGAATTTGAGCTGTGAGTCTCCATGTCAGTGGTTCTCAACCTGTGGGTCATAATCCCTTTGGGGGTAGAATGACCCTTTCACAGGAGTCACTGGATTCACATCAGTAGCAAAATGACAGTGATGAAGTAGCAATGACAATAAGTTTATGGTTGGGGGTCACCACAACATGAGGAACTGTATGGAAGGGTCATGGTAGAAGGATGGTTGAGAACCACTGTGCTATGCCTTCCTGCAGACATCTGAATTGAGGCGTGTCAAAAGACTCCGGGTTGTGACAGTGGAAAGATCTTTGTGACTCAAGATGGCCTTTTTTAACAATGAGCATTTGGCTGTAGAGAGCTAGGGAGGGCAACCTCAGCTCCAAGGTATTAAAGTGAGAGAGAAAAGAAAGCTAACATAGTATATTCCATCCAAAAATGTGGCTGTGGATGGAAGGAGAAGAGGGTAGGCTGAGGGAATGGCAGGTTAGAGTCTTGAGAATGAGGACGTGTTTTCAGGCAATGGATGTGGGGGATGGGGAGATAGTGTAGGTTTGGTATAGGACACACAAACAGAGGGGTTGGAGTCTTTAGGGAGACCATAACTGGCAGGACCAAGAGCCTGAATGGAAAGGGAGAGAGATCGGCCTTGGGTTCTTGTGTCAACCAGGGCGAGCAGTAGAAGGGTTAGGCATGGAAGGCAGGAATGTGCAGCTTGAGACAGTATATAAAATGTGTTTCTCCACCAAGGACAATCAGGGTGCAGATGGCAGTAACAAGAAAAAGAGGCCAACCCCAACCTTCTTCCATCGAGTGGATTCTAAGGCCTAGTGACCCTATAGGAGAAAGTAGAAATGTTCCTTCAAGATTCTTAATTTGTAAATCTCTGGAAGCAGACAGCCTCATCTTTCTTCTGAGCTGGTGGGGTTGAACTTTGTGGTTACCAGTCCAACACTCAACCCACTGCACCACTAGCACTCCTTTAGAAAAAAGGGCAAAGACTGCAAAACAATGTGTATTCTCAAGATGTTGACCGGACGCAGTGAGATTCAGTCCAAAGCAGTCAGGATGGACCAGAAAACCTTCAGTATCATTTTCTGAGTACCAGAGAGGAACAAATCGTGAAAAAAAAATGAATGAGAGAAGCAGACTTTAGTATTAACATCACCAGAGACATCTCAAAATTGTGAGTACAGGAAGCAGCACAAATAAGACACACTAGTTGAATGCAGTAGGACTCATTATTTCAAAGAAGGAGCAAGCAGGAAAAGGCACAGCCCTGCAGTCTCCTGCACCCTGGCAGCCCTTATTTTGAAGGACAGGACTGTGCCACATGCCTAGGAGCACCCTGTCTCCCCATTTTTTTACTCCTGCTTCCCTGTGACACATTATCATCTGGACCTGCAGTAACTAAAATGCTTCTAGGTAAGTGACCAGATTTTAAGCAGGACACCATTGATGGTGGGGGTGGGGAGTTCTTGATTAAAAATTTCGTCTATATGGAGCAACAAAAATTTCATAGAACTCAAAAATAGTATTGTAATATATTTATTTTAATTTTAAAACACCACAGGGTGATGTTAAATTGTTAAAAAGCAGGATGTCTGGTCACTTTTCTCTAGGGAGAATCTGACAAATAAGGTGCCTAATCTTTCATGAGTAACCTTCTACTCTGTGAATTCATAAACTATGCACCATCTCTTTTATTTTTAATTCTTTGATATTTCCAATGAAGACACTAAGAATTTTTTATTTTAATTCTTTGATATTTCCAATGAAGACACTAAGAGTTTGCTAAGGTTCCCTGTTAAGTGCCTCAAGTGGCCCCATGTAACTGGTTTCCTAGGACAGATAATTACAGGAGTGGAGCAGACTACCAACTCCTTCCCCAGCCACTGGAGGGTCTGAACCATTAGCCTGTAGGTGAGTAGACAATTGCATAAGTATTGCACCACCAGGGATTGTTAAAGTCCTTACTCTAAACCAAACTCACTGCCACTGAGTCAATTCTGACTCATGGCGGCACCATAGGACAGTGTAGAATTGCCCCTGTGAGTTTCTGAGACTGTAATTCCTGTGGGAGTGGAGAGTCTCTTCTGTCTCTCAAGAAGCAGCCAACGGGCTCCAACAGCTGACCTTACAGTTAGCAGACCAAAGTGTAGACTGATCACTCTCTTGGTCCACAGACGTTTCTTCTCTTTAATTTTAGTGCTTACTGAATTCCAAAGGAAGTACAGTTTATAGGTGCGGAAGACAAATGGAGCCCTGGTATGTCTTAGTTAAGCAAAGCTTGAAGAGGAGCAAACGCTATCCCTGTCACAGCGTGGGCACTCCTTTTCTAGTGATGAAATGCTTAGCCCCAGGTATGTCATAGGCAATGGACTAGAGAAGAAGCTGTGTAGCACTAGAAGGTGGAGGATGAAGCACACTGTTAGCATTCCCTTCATTCCAAGAAAGAAATTGTGGCTCAGAGAACCCACTTTCCAGCTTCCTAGCAGATATTACATACCCAGCACAATTTTGTAAACATGGGCCAGTCACTTGGAAGGTGTTGGGGTCCAGCATTACAGCAGCATGTGAACATACATTAATGGGCTTTACACCTCTCTATCCATCTGATATCACTGTTTTGCTTCAGCAACCCAATAATATCAGATATAGCCTATCAGGGCCAATTCTAAATCACTTCAATTTTCCCTGCCCCTGGGCTCCGGCCATAACATCAGAATCCTGAGCCTGAGTGTTCTCTATGATCTAGTGTTTTCCCCTCTCCACCCCTACCCCATCGCCATTTATATTAGAGGGAACTTTATTAGCTTAGATGCACATCTCTCAGTTTTAAAGATTAAGTACAATATCACTGGTTCTTACCCAACTCTCAAGTATATTGAGCTGTGACATTTTTGTTTTTTTCACAGAGATTGTTAAAAAAAATTCGTATGCCATTTTGGGGAGCATTTATTTTTCTCTTGAAACAAACCTTTAGTCATAACAGTGCTTATGTACTTATTCTCTGAAGGGCTGTTTTATAGAGAGAGTAAATTCAAGATAGATGCTTGATAAGTAATTTCAGACTTGATAGAAAATGAACCTCATGGGTACAAGTAAATTATGAAGCTTCACTTGTCAATGTTTGGTTTGGTTTTTGCTGCCACCCCCACCCCCCAAATTATGTCTGTTCATCACAACTGCTTGGTTATCCTTGGAGGGAATCTAAGATATTAGCAAGCTTCTTGCCCAAGTCAGTCATCCAACTTAGGGCACCCCCTTCAAATTCCTTCAAATGTGGAAATACAAGCAGCTTATGACTCAATTATAGGTTGCTGGAAAAGATACATCTGGAATCCTAGCATTTGGCCCCAAATGAAAAGCATTATCACTGTCAGCCTAATCCTCCAAAGAAAACACAGTTGACCTGGCCACCTGGTTAGACCCCATTCTGAGCTCATATTTGGGAGGGTATTGGCTCCACCCCCTCCCTCTGTCCCCATATCACACTCTTAGTTGTTTGTTCCTTCACTCTCCTGAATATGTATACAACAGTTCCCCAACACTTGCTCAGACATCACTGCTGACATATCATTCCTTTGTTGTCAAGACCACCATCCACACAGACTGGCCTTTCCCAGTACCCATTTCCCTCCTACCTCCTCACCTTGGTCCAGACACAGCCTCATCTCTAGATAGGAAGGTCTTGTTAATCATTGTTGGTCCAACCTTAAGTTGCTTGTACCTATGTCCCTTTTTGTTCAACAACTATCTCAAATTTGACTGGCCCTCAGAGACTGGGTAATTCTATTGTTGTTGGAGAATCCACCACATCTACTTTAGCACACATAGAGACCTCACAGATAACAGAATGAAACATTGTCGGGTGACAGGCCATCTTCATGATTGGTGCTGTGCTTGGGACCACAGTCGTATCTGTTGTGTCAATCAATCGATTAAACAATTCTTCATTTTGCCAATTCTTTATTTACCTGTTCTCTAATGCAAGTATAGTAACAGAAATGCAGAAACTCACATGTGGGTGACTTTAACAATCAGACATATTTTTTCTCACTGTTTTGGAGATAAAGAATCTTCATTCAGGGTATCGGTTCTAGGAGACTTTCTCTCTCTGTAGTCTCTTGACAGGTAAGTCTTATTTCGAGGCTCTCCATGGCCTTTGGCATGAGTCTCTCCCAATTTCTACTTCTCTAATTTGCTTTTTTAAAATAAAAGATGAACTCAAAACACTTCCTACACTAATCTGGTCTCATTAACCCAAACAAATCCATTCCATAAGGGATCATCCCCAGTGGCAGAGAGGTTAATATTTACAACACACACACACAAACGTATGTGTATGTTTATATATATTTATATATATATTTTTAAAGCACATAATTTGGGGGGGCAAAGAGGCTAATATTTACAACACACACACAAACGTGTTTGCGTTTATATATTTTTAAGCACATAATTTGGGGGCAGAGAGGTTAATATTTACAACACACAAATGTGTGTGTTTATATATTTTTAGAGCACATAATTTTTTGGGGGGGCACACAATTCATTTACTGAACATGATGTCACATCTACTTTCTGATTTTTCCTGATGACCTATCCTAAGTAAGCAAGCCACAGTTCCATCATCCTCACTTCTAAGAAGCAATCTGGTTTTAATTTCTCTCAGACTAATGTATTGATTATCCATAGTATAATAAATAATCAATTATTCTATACTAACACTACAATTCCAATGTGTCAATCCTTCTTCTGTCTTCCTTTTTCAGTTTTACCAAGAGCAAACCCAAAAGACTTAGTTTGGGAAATTAGGTAGTTATTTCCCTGTGCTCTACAGTGCTGCCTCCCCACCTTCTACAGTTGATATGACCCTGTCCCCCTGCCAGGTTGCTGGTCCCTGGAGTGTGGAGACAATTTTTATAAGTGTCCCATGTTCACTCAGCTGATTCTAGTTAGCATAGCTGCTCAGCAAGCACTTGCTTATTGATTAATCACTGTAATAAAGCTATTTATTCATCATAAAACATTGGTGCATTTCTATCTTTAGACACTTGTAATTTTTCCCTTAGAAGGAAGAGGTCAGATCTCAGGGATTCATTACAGAGAAATAACCCCACCCACCTACCTCCTCCTAGCAACACACACACACACACACACACACACAGTTAGATCTTTTTTGTTTTTAGTCAAAAGTTCCTCATACTATAATACTTGAGTTTTAAAATTGAGGTGCTACCCTGGTCTAATGTATCTTAATGTGATCATGTCTCCTCCCCAAATATTCTTTGTGTTCATTGCCCCCTTATACTTTCCAGAGCTTCTTATTCTAGTCATTTCCTTGAATCCATAACAGTACCACTGGTGATGGCTATGTGAGTTCTGGCTCCAAATCTCTGACCCCTTCATCTTCCCGATTTGTCTTCAAGCCAACTGTTGGTACTGTCACTTCATCATAGTGCTCTTGCCTCCAACTGCAGCCCAGCTCAGTCAGGACCCTGATGGGTGTACACTCCCCCTGTGAATCCCTACAGACCAGCCCCACGCCCACACCCCCTCCCCAGGCATTCGCATGGATCCTCTGTCCTTCCTCCATCTCCTCTGCCTGGACTTCTGGCCTCCTCTCTTTCTGACTGCCAAGGAGAGTCTATGCAGGATGGTTGGAACCAGTTCAGAATAACAGTGTGAGCACTGAGATACTCTCATTGCTGGGAGTGCCAAAGGTCTTTGGGCAATGCAAACAGTTTTCACTCATTTGCCTCAAGATTGGCATTTTGAAGTCACCCAGCAATACCATGAGGAAAAAGTCCTGGTGGTTTTTTTCTGTGAAAACTAGTCTAGTCTCTTTCTGTAAGGACCACATTCCAGAAAACCCTGATACATGGGGTCACCGTGAATTGGAACTCAATGGCAGCAAGCAATTGATTTTTTGGTTGCTAGGAGGTGTGGCCAGGGTTATAGAGACACATTGTTCAGCACTCCTCGTGTCGTTTAGGATGAAGTCTTTGCTGACCCATTATATTCAGGTGGGCAGAATGCTTCTCATTCTCCTTGACCCAGCTGAGCCACGCTGCTGCATCCGGTTGAAAACCCAGGTTCAGCATACTGTGCCCTGTCCTATTCAGCAAACCCACTGCTTGTGAGCCTTGGGGATTAAGAGCATCAAGAATGCATTCTGTTTCTGAGACGGTTTTCTTTACCAGTTCCTGCCATTTCTCAATCAAGAGCCCATTGGTGCATGTCCGTGTGGAGGCAGGATGTCCGTAGATAAAGTAACCAGATATCCCACTTTTTAACAATTTAACAATGTCCCATGGCGTTTTAAAATTAAAATAAATACATTGCAATGCTATTTTTGCATCCTATGAAAATTTTTGTTGCTTCATATAAACCAAATTTTTAATCAAGAACGCACCCCACCCCCTGGTCAATGGTGTCCCGCTTAAAATCTGGTCATCTTACCCTAGGAACAAGCAGACACCGGGAAGGCACTGACTCATTGCTGCCCTTTGCTCACCCTGCGCCCTTGGCTGATGATTTTACCTTACTGAGACTCAGTTCCTTCCTGGTTAAAAGTGGGGACAAGGGGGCCCTCTTGCTCATTTAGTTGTCAGTGAGCAGCAAAAATCTCTTTGCTTACTCTGGGAGCATGTGGTCAGCCAGCCTGGTCCCCAGGCTGGACCCAGAAGGAGCCTATTTCTGTATAGCCACTGGGTCCGGTCTAATGTTGAAATGCTTTTTAAGTGTTTCTCATCCACCGAAATTCCAAGCTCACTGCCATAAGGTCAATGCTGACTCATTGCAGCCCTGTAGGGCAGAGTGGAACTGCCCCTGCGAGGTCCGAAGACAGTATCTCTTTACTGGAGTAGAGGCCCTTCTTTCTCCCTCCCAGTGGTTTGAGCTACTGATCCTGTGGTTAGCAGCCCAGTGAACAACATCTTGGGCCCCTGTTTGTTACATAAACATCAGCATATTGTTCTTGATTTTTGCTTCTAGGCCCATAAGACATGAAATATTTACTATCTCATCCTTTAGAGTAGGTCGAGCTCTACCTCTTAAGAGCATGCCTGGAGGACTTTTTGATCCCCAGAGTTTATTTTTTGTGTTTGTTGCACACACATCAACTCTATTCCAAGAACTTTCACAGACCTTTTACTAAGCTGTCTTTCAATCATGGGTGGTCACCCTACTGTGAGAATGGGGAGCTAGGACCACAGAATACTGTGAATTTCCCATACTCTCAGCAGATTGTTCTGAGGGTGGGGGCGGAGTTGATCTGCTGCCCTTCCTTGCCCCACTCATATCTCAGTCAGAAGGAACACCTAATCTCTACGAGGAGCACACACATTTAAAGGCATTTGAAAGGTGACAGAGAGGACTTGCACAGGAATTTGACATGTATAGAGTGGGGAGGTGGTTCATGGAAGTACCCACTTATCTCCCCTGATTTGGAAATCACTTGAACCCTCAAAACCCCAGAGTGCTGTGGGACATCCCAGGAGCAAATGAAGGAGGCTCAGAGCATCACATCCATCAGAAAACATGGACCTCTTGCTGAAGTAGAGGGAAAGTAGGGAAAGAACTTCCCCTTCAGCAGTGATGGTTGGACCCAAGCCTCTTGCTAATTCTCATTTGATGGCCTGTTTCATGGAGTCCCTTGGATGTACCAAAAGTTTAATGTGCTCAATTGCTAACAAGAAGGTTTCAGGTACAAGTCCCCACTGGGGTTTTTCAGGAATAAGATCTGGAGATTGACGTCTGAGAAGTAAGCCATTGGGAACACTGTGGAACTGACTCTCCTGTGACCCACCTAGGCTCAACATACATTAACAGCATCTTGGCAGCAGCTGGTCGCCTGTGCTGTGGCCCGTTGAGTAGCGTGGAGCCGGGGCTGCTCCAACTCAGTGGTGGCTGGCAGCCGGCTGTCCTCCCCTATCAGGACTCCACTGACTCATCAGTGCCTCCTCACAAGAGCTCTCCCCAGGCAGACTCAGCCTGTCTGGCACTGCAGCCAGGGTGCCTGCACACACAAATCCCTGCAGACAGCAGCTCCTCAGTCAATTTGGTTAGGAAAAAAAAATCTTCCGTTAAAAAAATAGCATTTGATGTTTAGGGCCAGATGTGGCATTTGAGAAGCAAAAATACACTTCTCGATGCTGTGATTGATTTTTTTCCAAGCTCACCTATTGATCTGTCTATTTATCAATCTATCATCTATTTATTTACTGGTGTGTGTGTTCTGTCATCTTTAAAGTTGTTCCCTTTCTTGCTCTGACAATATGGTTTTCTTTCACCCATGACTTTCTCCATTCTCGTGGTCTTTGTTATGGAATGCAAGGAAGATCACTAAATGAGCTTTAATCTAGCTGTTGAAAATTGCTTTGAGAAAAGTGAGGCTTTAACTAGAAGTTATCAAGCGTTTTTCCTCAACAAGTGGTGGTTTTGAATTTCTGGCTATGTCTGGCAAATAGGGATCGTAGGTGCAATTGTCTGACCAGCAGATAGAAATGCTACTTCTGGGTTGTGGCCATTTTGACCATCCCTTAGATCAGAGCA
The DNA here is from genome assembly GCA_004026705.1 of Nesogale talazaci. Classification (NCBI taxonomy): domain Eukaryota; kingdom Metazoa; phylum Chordata; class Mammalia; order Afrosoricida; family Tenrecidae; genus Nesogale; species Nesogale talazaci. Next base: position 63,152 of record PVJH01000699.1, on the reverse strand, counting down.
GACTTTGTTGCCTATTTGTGTCACTCTCCTATATTCAGAGGCAAGAAACGTACCTGGTACAGAGAGGGACTGAATGGATTAATCAGATAGTCGTTGAGCATGAACAGTTAGGAGCAGGGTGCTGGGCATGCAGTGCTGAATTGGGCCTGGAACAAAGCTCTCCATAAGGAGGAGGGTAATGTGAACCCCAGACAGTCAACAAAGGCACAGGACAGCTGTGGGCCCACTAAGGAGGGACAAACTGCAGTGAGATGTGGGGGGGGGGCATGTTGAAGGCAATAGAGTTGGCACCCCAGCCATGTGCACCACATGTGTGCAAATGTAGATGGGTCACACTGGGAAACATAAGAATGGCACATTACAGATCTGAGCCAAACAGCCTTACCCCAAGAGTGTGATGAAAATGATCTGCTGGAGTTGGCGGGCCCTTCAGCAACTATGTTTATGTCTCATCTGCTGACTTGTCACAGCTTCCCCGATGACTTCGGGAATCATTACAATGAACACTCCCAGGGCATCCTAAGCCCTCTTCTGTCAGTCTGGGTCATCGTATGCTCTTCGGTGACCCCTCTTTGTACTTTGTTTTTCACTTCTGTGAAGCAGGAAGATGCGGTGGCTGAAGATGCAGAGCCCCAGAGCAGGGTGCCATGAGCCCATGTGCGTTGCTGAGCTTATTGGCCACTTGCTGATGATGTGATTACGGACTTGCAAAGGATGTGAGCGTCTTTGTCAAACAATATGTGCTTTGTAAGACTAGTGCTTTTTCATTTTTACTGGGACAGCTGTTCTCGCAAAAGCAGTTCCATTATAAATCACTTCCTGTCACTAACAGGCTGTCTCTGCCCTCATGCATGGCCAGCCTCCTGAAATGCCTCACACGCATCATGATACAGGTGTGTCCCAGTACACAACATTGCATTATTTACACCAGGTGCAACCTGCATTTGGGAATTGAAATGCCTTCTAGATGTGTTTGATTATTTTACAGAGTAAAGAGCATTTTATTGCTTATAATCACTTTGCTGTTAAGTCTTTTTTAGTTATAATGTGTATGTATGTTTGGGGTTTCCTTGCACTGTTAATTCCAAATAATATGTAGTTAATCATAAGAGAGATAAACCAACTTTTCAGTTCCTTATTTATTGGTACCTTCTCTACTCCTCCTTCTGCCAGACGGAAGCTGGGAAGGAGGGAACTTTTCAGCATTCCACTCTTTAGAAGGCAGCACTTTCCAGTGTACCCAGGGCTCCCCAGTCAGAGCTAGGGGGCGCCAGTGAGGGCATATCTGTTTTTTGTAAAAACACTTAGCTGTGGTCTTTGCAGTTTCGCTTCCCAGCACATACTGAGTGTGTGGGGCCACAGCCTTTCCCAGAGGCAATGGCTGGTGATTGCCATTGAGTCAACACCAATTCATAGTGAGCACCACACAGCAGGAGCAGCCCCCTGTGACACAGAGCCATTCATTGGCTGCTCGGTCGTGAACCCTTTCTTCCTTACAGAGGTGGCCTCTGCTGGCCTCGGTGCTGGCTCTGACCCACGGTAGCCCCCTGTGTGCACAGAGGTTTTCGGGCTTGTACCCTTTCAGGAACTGCCCTCTTGTGACTCAAAGGCACTACAGGTGAGGTCAGTTGGCCAATCTTTCTGCTGGTACTCGAGCATGTCACCTTGGCTCCCCATGGACACCTTCCTAGTAAAGTGACCAGATTTTAAGTGGGGGAGTTTGGGGCCCTTCCTTAAAAAAATTGGTCTATTTGGAGCAACAAAAATATTCATAGAATGCAAAAATAATATTGTAATATATTTATTTAATTTTAAAATGCCGCAGGTCACCATTTCCTAGAGTCACACACCATAAGACCAGAAGAGGCTGAGAACAACCCAGCTGTCTTCAACTGAGCTAGACATTAACAAGCTTGCCAAAAATGTAAAGAAATGCCATTCTTCTCAATATATTAATATTATTACTCTCTACACATCAAAGTTGGTTTTTTTATAAAAAATATAGATCACATTAGGATGTAAAGACTTGGCTGTTATTTTTAAAGGAACTAATGAATAAATGTTTTCAAGTGCCTGATTATTTATTTCTAAGGTGAGAAATATTAATAGATAGGACCCATGTAAACAAAAGTGCTTTGAAGGATCTCAAGTGTTAAACAATGTCATTTTGGAGAATATACATGTTCCTGTTACTGACTGACATATGCAAGTTTTCCAGCAAAGATGGAAAGACTCCATCAGCTTCATCTTTCTGGTTCAGGCCTCTAAGTTGATGTGTGGCTGTGCAAGGGTCAGTGGGCACACAGCTAATGTGAAGCACCAACTGTGTGCAGGGAACCCCACCCAGGATCAAAGGGCTGCCTTACATGGGGACCAGACATGCCTTGCTTAGCTCTCTGGTGGCACGTGCTAGGGATGCTTTCATTGATGGGTGTGCAAGATGAGACCATCTGCTAATGTGTGTTTCTGAGCCCCTCCATCAGGTCTGTACTCTGGAGGAAATTCTGTGATGGCTCCTGCCCTCAGGGAGCTGGAGGTGCAAAGAGACAATGGTGCAAATGAGAAGGCTAAGCATTGCCTCTTAAAGTGATAGAACAGGAGCAGGATGATGACACAGTATTAGTTGCCATCAAGTTGACACTGACTCCTTGACCCATGGTGACCCCATGTACAACAGATCATCTTCATGATGGTCCACATGCTTGAGCTCATTGCTGTGGCCACTGTGTATGTGTTTTGGGTGATATCCCCCTGGGTTGGGGGGTGGGAGGGTCACTCTTCTACCAGCCCTATGTCAGAATTCTGTTGTGATGCATAGGGTCTCCATAAGCAAATTTTCCAGGAGTAGAAAGAGTAGTAGTCTTTCTTTATAGTCGGTCTTAGTTTGGAAGCTCTGCTGAAAGCTATTCCTCATGAACAACACTGATGAAAACTGAATTGCCTGTGGCATAGCGACCAGCACCATGGCAACATATGAGTCCTGTTGGTATGACCCTCTGCCAGGTTGGCCATAGAACAGCATGATATGACACACTAATTTGTCTGTCTTCTCTAAGGAGCTCCCATTCAAACTGTCAGACTTGTGAGAAGGAAGAGCTTTCTGTCAGAGGGCCCAGCAGGTGTAAAAGCCCTGAGAAGAAGGGCATGAGTATGTGGCAGTGTGGGTAAGTGCCCAGTCAGGTGGGAGGGAAGTGAGTCAGGGGACAGGTTTCACAGGGCACTGTGAAACACTGGGTTTTAATCCCCATGGACAGAAGTCACTGGAGGACTTTGGTACATTGAAAGATCTGAAAGGGATTGCATTTCTGTTTTGTAAATGCCAGCTTAGAGGGCACTGGAGACTGAATTGGAGGCTTGGGTCTCACTGGATGGGTAAAAGAGGAGGCAGAGAGTGAGTAGCCCTGAGTGCCAGCTAGGTGAGAGATGGTATCTGCTAGTGGCAAGGTGGGAAGATGTGAAGTGTAATTGGGAGTAGAACAAGCTAGACTGACCCATAAATTGAACAGGAGATGAAGAAGGCAAGTGGAGGGAGTAAGCATATCCCTGAGGAGGCACCTTGGGACTTCTCTCACCACAAAAAGCAAACTTGGCATGGTAGTCTTGAACAACCTCTGGATATTACCAAGCAGAGGATCCACTCATTTGCTTATGGATCGATAGGACTCTTTTCAGCATCAAAGAAGAATCCACAGTCATGGCTGCCTCCCCCCTCCCTCTGTGACTTCTTACACTCTGGACATAAGCTTTTGCGCTGGACAACTTCCTCCCCGCCTCCATGTCCTTCCCACTTCTGCAAGTCAGGGCTGTGAGCCGGCCCCAGCCAAGTTGTTTGGCCTCAACTTCTGGATCATACATGGGACCAGATGAATGTGCTGGTGGCTGCCAAGGTGGGGTTTTATGGGAGACCTGGTTACTCACATCCCAGGTGTGCCTGAGCTCCCAGAGAAAGCTAGCATTATTCTTTAGCCTGTGTATGCCTCTGCCATCAGGCATGTGGGCGTCCTCTTCTGAGACAGTTGAACTTTCATAAAATGAAGGACGTGAAGGCTGCAAGTGCAACTGGGAGCATTTTATTCATGAGGCATTTAGCGGCAGACAAAACTTTTGAGCAAAAAGTCCTGATGTGTCTCATTCGGGCCATGGGACAACTGTCTATGAAAAGCAGAGTTACTTGGGAAGCTTTCAAGCCTAGTGGTATGGAGGCTACAGGGGAGGACCACAATTCCTCTGGGACTGTCTGTGCCTGCCAATCTGTATCATTTTGCAACTGCCAGCTTCCTCAACTCACAGCCAGGGTACAACTGCAGATGCCCAGGCAGCCTGAGGTATTAGATACAGGTCAGTAGTAACCAGGGTTGAGGAGCTCAGTGACAGGAGCTGAAAACGTGTCGCATCATCTGTGCAGCTTATCTGCCCCCCTCCCTCCCTCTTTTCTGATCATAAACCCCTTTCAGTGCTTTAGGCCGAAGCTACAGTTCACCTTCAGGGCAGCTCTGCTCTGCCTCTTCCCAGTGCCTGGGCCTGGGTCTGGACACATCGGCACAATTTAACCTCTCTGATACTTTATTTCTCAGCACAGGTCTCTCCCAGCAACTTTGCAGCGCACTAAATATTGTATGAATATTATTCAAAACTTGTCCTCATAAAATCCCTTGATGTGACATCATTATCTGCAGCATTAAATACATTTTATGTCATCAGAAATTTTATGATATATTTAAAAATGAATTTCTTCTTAGCTTAAACCCATTAGGGGGATGATTCTTAGAGAGCTCACTATAAAACACAGTCATGTTTATTTGCAACTGCCAGAAACTGGCTCAGCAAAAAAAAAAAAAAAAAGGAAAAATGTTAGTGTCTTTTATTATTCCCTGCCACTGGAGCACTTGCTTGTTAATTAGAGAAATTTCAACTGTCATAGTTGGCAATTATAGGTTCTGTATCATTGTCTGTTATGAATAGTCAATGAGCGCTGATTAATATGCATGAGCAGCAGTATATATAACGTGTGCATTGGACCACAATCCAGCTGCCAGAGTCACTCAGAGGAAGGGAGTGGGGTGTGCGTGTGTGTGCGTGTGTGTGTGTGTGTGTGTGTGTGTGTGTGTCTATGTGTGCGCGCGCGCGCGTGCACGCCGCGCTGGGAGGAAGGCGAGCGTGGCGGGGAGCGCGCGGTGCCCAGCGTCGGAAGCAGCGCCCAGGTGAGGTGCTGCGGCGGCCGGCCCGCGCCCGGCTCACCTGAGGCTGTCAGGACACCTGCCGTCTGCGCGCCGAGCTGCGCCGCCCGCGGCCAGGACGCCGCGGCGGCAGCCTCCGTGGGACGGCGCTCTAAACATGGGATGCCGTTTGTGTAGCCTGCAGAAGCCAGAGGAGCAGTACAAATTGCTCTATGAAGTTTGTCAGGTAACGGGTTGCCATCTTCTCCTGGGGCAGTGTGTGGGAACTTGTAAGCCAACAAAATCTTGGAGTTTGCCCTGCGGTGGACCGAGGGGGGGTTGTATTCCGAACGAGGCAGCTCTGCTGACTTTCCAGATTTTTCCATCAACTTGCACTTGTGTCGTGTAAGGTGCCTGTTTTCGAGAACACCCGTAGTATTGATTGGCTCTCTCACTCATTCTCTCCAGCAGCCCTGTCACAAAGCTCTTTCACAATAGACTTCTTTCCCCACCTGCCCCATCCCACTCCCACCTCGAGCCCCAGAAGGGTCAGAGCAGCACAGGCTCTGGCGAGGACTTGGAGAAGATGGGGATGGTGCTTAAAGGTGGCTGGGGCCTGTCTCTGTGTCCACAGAGTAACCCTGGGGCGCTCAGGTCAGCTGTGAGAGCGTTAGTACTGCTGACTGCACTCCTGACTCCTTCAGCAACTTCTCTTAGCTGGACATGTGCTTCAAATTCATGCCTCACACTTTCGATGTAGAACCCCCTTCTCGGTGAAAAGTTAAGATCTTCCAGAGCACAGGGTTGGGGGGTGAATGGGTGGGTACTGCCATTCACCAAGGATGATGTTTGGTGGCTTCTGAAGGTCGTTGCTAAATGACATGAAATTTTAGCTGAAAACAAATGAGTGTTGAACACAGGTAATGCATCTTCAGTTCAATGCTGACTTCCTTCTTTAGAAGGAAATGTTTACATTTCATCTTTTCTGAGCCAGCAGATTTTGGTACTGCTAATGGATACCAAACCTAACGATTGAGGGGTTTTCCCATCGCAAATTAATTCTAATTTCTTCATTAGAATCATTCTTTAATGATAAAAAAAATCATAATTCTGCTAAAAATGATTGTCTTTTTGTGAGGTTTTTGGGAGAAGATTGTATAAGCAAGGGAGAACAGAGGTCTGTGGTCCCTTGGCATTTAATGGTAAATAGATAGGAGTCAAGTTTTTTGTTTGTTTGTTTTAGTTATTTTATTGGGGTCTCCTACAGTTTTTGTGTCAGTTTGTTTTTAAGAGCCAGACTTGGCTTAGAAAAGAATTTGATTAGCTGTCTTGCGTGCCATTTTTTTCACTGGCCACCAGAGGGCGAAGGCCATTATAAAACACAGTGAGATGGGTTGCTGCTAGTCTAAATTGGCTGCTTTGGCGGGGAGGAGTAAAATCCGAGTCGGCCCCACACTGAGGCACGGAGAAGGCAAACCTTTCGGCGTGCGTAGAGAACACGTATCTTACTCAAAGTAAGCAGCATAAGTACGTTTGGGGAAATCCCTTCTGACTTGTGAGTTCAGGTGTCCCTTGAACTGGGGTCCTTTTCAGAGCCAGGGGTAGACCACATTAGAGATCTTGGGCTAAGTGTTGTGCCACTAGTGACTGGGTCCTTTGTGTGATCCTGTGGTGCTGATTTAGTCATAAATTTGGCAACTGATCCTGTAGAATAAACTAAAGGAGGGTCTCAGTGAAAACAACAGACACAGACACCATTGTCAGCACTTGAGCAAGTGTGGTGCCGTTTGTTACTGCCACATACACAGTGAGTTAGGAGGTGATATTACTAATGTCTCGACTTTTCTTGACCATCAATGATACGTGTACACATATTCATGCACACAATGTATATAAACATATATTTTGCAGCAAATATATATACATATATAATTAAGTAGTCATTTTGTAGCTATATTAATTGAGCTGTCACCATCCAAAAGGCAAGCCCTCCATACTTTTAGCAAATCTGTGATAAGTTACCCTTTATTCAACTGTATTATTATGTCCCCCTCCTTCACCTTGGCCTCCTCCAAAGTGGGAGCTTGGATTCTGTTTGCTTGATTCTCACTAGGTGAATTTGTGTGGAAACATTGTTGGCCAAAGTATCACACAGTAAATTGCTGATAAATGGCTTCCATCTGGAATACATTTTGTCAACAATTTAGGAAGCCATGCACATTTACTTTTAGGAACCCCAAACGACTTTTTAGACCCCTTACCTTTGTGCCAACTAAGTAAAATCCCCTTTCCTCCTGTTCTTTTGGAGACCTATATCATAACATAAAGGAAGCCTTAATAAATGCATCCCCTCTCTTATTATGCAAAGCCTTATTGGAGCCGAGAAATTAAGATTCCCATAAATGACAGTTCCAGAATGTCTGGTGTGCCACGTTTCAGTAAGATCTCATAACCAAGGCACAAAGAAGATCAGATATTACAGGGCTCAGACTTTATCTTTCCCTCATCCAGAGATAATTCAGAATGTGCTTCATTGGGGCTGTTGTGCTGTTGTGAGCTTAATGAAGGAGCAATGGTGGCGCAGAGTTTAAAGTCAGTGATAGGTAAGTAGTTCACACTCACCAGGCAGTCTGCTCCCATAAAAATCAGAGCCTGAGAGGCCCATAGAGGCAGTTCTGCCCTGCCTGAGTTATAAGTTTGCCAACTGAGGGTTACCGTGAGTGGGAATTGAATGGACGACATCAGGCTTGGTTTGGGGTTTGTGAACTTAATGATGCAAAACAATAGCTTTGCCTCTTGTTGCACACATACCTTATTATACCTTTCATCACAGCAGAAAATCATCATGGCCAGTTTAAGTTGCCTGAGGACTAAGGGGTTTTGTAAAGAATACATACAGAACAGAGAACCAGGCACTGCATGAAAGGATGCACATAGGGACTTAAAGACATACAGTACTCCGAAGGAGAGTACAAGACTGGCACCAGCCAGTGTGGATAGAAGATGAGTAGAGTAGCAGCAGACCTGTTTTTGCTAACTGTGGCTGGAACCTGTGCTAATCAGAAAGGTGAAATCTGTTTACAGTGACTTCATGCTTTGGAAAGTCATAGTGATCCTGAACACTAAACACCATTACAGAAGAGAGATAGGAAAGTGAGAAAGGATGGACTAACTTTAAATTACTCAGAATGCATACCTCCTTCCCCCTGGATGAATGGGTGAGCAGAGGAGAACGTGATACAGGGGCAGAGAGGATGGCATTTCTAAGGCAGTGGCTAATGATGGCCATTTGGTGACCGGGAGCATGCTGCACAGATGGGAGTTCCATAACTGATGGCCCAGCACGGACCCAGCTGTGGCCCTCCGGCTGGCTGCATGCTTTCAGGACAAGGGACGGCCAGCCTGTGGGCACTTAGGGTAGGGTCTGTATATCAAAGACCAGGAAAGAGCAGAGTACACACCAGACATAATAATGCATTCCTTCCACCTCCTTTTAAAAATATATTTAGATTTATATTATATAAATATATAGCATTCTATTACAGCTGGTAATAGCTGGTGCGAACTTTGCTCCTGAACAAATGCTGTGGCTTGGTATTGTGTAGTTGATTGTGCTGAGACATCACTCTTCACAGTATTACTGTTTACTCATTGGCTTCTCCGCCTAAGAGGTGATCACCAAGAGTGGGTTTAGGTCCAAATTTAATTGGTATCTAAGGACAAGTCTTAGTGGGGGGTATGAAGGGGGTGTCCAACAAACTCATCCAGACCAGTGAGCCTGGTCTTTTGGATAATTTTAAAATTTTGTTTTACATTTTCCTCCTACACTGTCCAGTAGGGATAGCTGGGACCATCTATTTCCTCTGGTCCCAAGCAAACAGAGACTCCGTTTCATGTGGTCCATTAGCTTTGGACTAATGGTTTCCTGGAGTCTTTTTCTTCACTCTTCTTTGCTTCAGATGGGCAGAGAATAGTTGATGTATCTGAGATGGCCACCAAAAAGCTTTTAAGACTCCAGTCACTACTCACCAAAGTAAGATACAGAATATTGTCTTTTTAGAGCATGCTACCAACTGACCTAGATGTCTCCTAAGATGATGGCTCAAAGCTCTCCAGCCTAGTAACTTACTGCCTCATGGGACTGAGTTATAGCTGAGAAGTCTGCATAACATTGTCCCCTGGATATATTTGTAGCACATCATAAATACATATGTAGTAATTGCCTTCCCAAATGGCTATGCTGTGGGTATACACGCATGTCCCACCCCACACCTCTTCAGTTTACATGTATTCACTGGTAAATAATAGTACATTATTACTACTGTTGCAAGTTATATTGTGAGGTTTTCCCAGCATCTTCCTTTGTTGTCATCAGGTTGTGCTGACCTCTTATATTGTGTAATGCCTTTTCCCTTCACCCAAGTCTACTCTCTCACTGGTGGGTTTTCCTCTGCAAACGCCTTTTCTTTCTGTGCATAAATCTTCCTTTGACTTTTCTGTCTGTGCTTTTGTTTCACTGATTGACTTGTTTCACCCCATACCATTTGCCCACCCATGCGTTGAGTGCTTCACAAGTTCTTCAATACTTTTTAGCATTTTTGTAGAGTCCCATTGATATGAGAGGGACTCCACCTCTTCTGAAGTCAGCCAGATTTGTTGGCTGCCTCGGTGAGTGGGACTAAGCAGTAGGGAATCGATACTGGTTGGGACAGAGGCATTGGAATAGGAAGCAAGTATGCTGACTTATACTGTGCACTAGAGCCTGCACACAGATGTGGAGATGCCAAGGAAAGTGTACTTGTCTGTTGGCAGCGGTGTTTACTGCACCAATCACAGGGTTCCTCATGCCACCCATGCCACGTGCAGCACTAAGCTCAGTGGTTGCCATGCATTTGCTCAGGAAGCCTTCACAGCAGCCCTGGACATGGGTGCTCTTGTTACTCTCCCTCTGCTTGCAAAGAAGGGGTCACGCTGGGAATTATGAGTGGGGCAGTTTCACATCTGGGGTGACCAATCTAAAACTTGTGGATTCTTAGTTATGCTGTGTTCATCAGTGTCTGTGAACACGTGACCACCATTAAGTAGAACATGTGGGCTCATTTGTAAAACCCACTCTAACCATCATGAGACTAACCTAAAGACCTCCATTCTCAAGTAGACTCCCGTGCTGCTTGATCCTTCATCTGAGCGATGAGCACTCAGGGCCTTGGTTTGGAGTCACAAACTCTCACACACTGAGCAATGAGCCCAAGAGGAGCCCAGAGACCCCCTTTAACTTCCTTGAGGGCTTTGGAAATGGACATCTTGTGAAAGCTCGTGTCCTCTTGCCTCTCAGCAAAAACAGAATACTTATCAGACTACTGTGTTGCCTTTGGGTGCTATTTAAAGAGACTGGTTTTGAAAGGCAAAGCAAAACAAACAAAATGAGTGCCAATGACTGACCAGAGAGATAGAGTTCTCTACCTTTGACCCTTCCATGGCACTGCCTCAGCCAGTAGACCAGAGATTTCTTCTGACAGTGCTCGTTCCTCAGCATCCTGTTTATGGAAACCTGACTGTACACATCCAAGTTTCATGTTTAATTACATAGATATGAGACTCGACTAGATGTTTTTCCTACCTCAGAACAAGGTGTTAGTTACTGACCCTGTCGAGTATCTGCTGGGTTGCAATATGATTAATACTGGGCAGAATTAATGGTGGTTAATTAGAATAGCATAAACCTAACTGCTACACAGTAGGGTTGAGCCTGGCACAGTTCTCAGACACAGAAGAGTCTGTTGTTCTAGATGGCCTCTCAATTCACAAAGCTTTGCATCAAAAGCCATTTTCTATGCTAAGTTAGCCTTGAAACCCTGATGACATAGTGATTATGCCTTAATTGTACACACAAGGTCAGTAGTTCCTGTACCAGCTACTCTGCTGGATAAAGGCAAGGCTTACTACTCCAGTGAAGAGTTACTCTGGGAGTCTCAGGATAGGTCTTCCCTGTTCTGTAAGATTGCTCTGAGTCTACTTAATGGCAATGAGTAGCATAGAATTGTGAGAGAGCATAGAATTTTCATCTCCACACTCCTGGAGGAACCTGGGGTCTTGTATTACTGCAAGTCTGCTGGTAGCCGAAAGACCATGTGTTCTCTAGGGCCGTGATCTGTCAATAACTAGTGGAAGAGGTTGCTTCCAGTAGCAATGGGCCATAAAGCACTATTCTGCTGCTTAAGAAATGAAAAGCGTGGCCTAGGATTGACCAGTGTGAGTTCCCAGCCACCCAGCCACCCCCAACCTCTGTCTGTTTGCTCTCAATGAACATGGTCAATGAAAAGGTCAAAACCCACTGCCAGAGCCCATTCTGACTCTGTCACCCTCTCAGAGCAATTCTGTTCCACAGTGTCCTAGAAGCTGTTTCACAGAAGCTGGCTGCCACAACTTTCTCCCAAGGAGCAGCTAGTGGATTTGAACTGCCAGCCTTTTGATGAACAGCCCAGCACTTAACCCACTGTGCCACCAGGGCTCCTGAGTAGACATGTGACACAACCCCACTTCCCTCCACTCCATTCCAACTCATCTCGAACATACACAGCAGCAGTTCTAAATCTGTAGGTTGCCACCCCTTTGGACATTGAACAACCCTTTCACAGGGATCACCCAATCAAAATTGCAGCTATGAAGTAGCAATGAAAATAATTTAATGGTTGGAGGATGTGTTAGTCCAGGTAGACTAGAGAAACAAATTCAAGGACACGCATATCGATATAAGGAAAAGGTTTATATACAAAAGGAATGGGACATGGAGAAAGCATCCCAGCTCAGTCCAGTCCAAAGTCATAAGTCCGATATTAACCCATATGCCCGAAATCAGTCTATAAAGTCTTCTTCCGACTCATGAAGTCACAAGTCAGTGGGTGCAGAATCCCGATGCTGGCAGGGCACCTCGCCTCCAGGGCTCAGGGTCCATCAACAGCAGAAGCAACTCATCACTGGCAGAAGTCTCCATCTGGCTGCCCCGCTTCAGAGGTCTGGCTCCATCAGGGCAAAGCTGTGTGGTCTCTCCTCCGGCTCCTCCAGCTTCTCAATCGCTGCCAGCTTGTCTTGTCTGTGATTAATCATCTCTCTAACTCCCAACAACTGGGGAAGATAGCTTCGCATCTTCACGAGGGAAATATCATGAGATTTCGCAGACATCTCAAGAGAAAGCCATGCCCACATAGAGGCCTCATTGGCTACTCAATGGCTGTCTCCAGATTAACAGGTTAGACTCCACCCCTACATTTCTATCATAAAATTAACATGAGCACATGACTGCCACAGACCATCCCTTGTTAATTTTATACTTTCACATAACTCTGTAACCATATGTAACCTTCAAATAAACAATAAAATAATATCTATACCTAACAGGATAAAACTAAAATTCATACAATTCAACATGTGTCACCATCATTTAAAAATAACATTCTATAAGTGAACAAAACAAAAGATATCCTGTGCCTTACAACTGTATTGCAAAATGTTTACACCTTGATCCTCTAATCCTATGAATATATATTCCACCACCTATAAGAGTTTGCAAGCCAACCACCTCGTGCCTTTATTACCCCATTTTGGGTATCTAATTTCTATATTGCCCACTTACATCAACCCAGTGCTCTGAGGAAACAATCTTATCTTTCAACATGAAGAATCTTCATTCCAGTTGGAAACTCATGAAGTGTGCATCCATTAGCAAAGTCAAATCAGGACAGGCCATCCATAAAGTCAGCAACGATATGCACCAGTTCACAGAATTAAATCGCATCTCTTCCTCTGGTCGGGTTCTGGTCAACTCAATGTGGGCTTTTCCACTCAGCTTCACCACGGTGGCCATTGGTCGCCTTCCTTTAGACCAGGGTCCCAACAAATTATCAACATGCCTAGCTCTCTCTCATGCAAAGTCATGAACTTCAGACCAGTAAACCCGCTCTCGTCTCCTCTATTTCCTGTGAACCAAGTCCCCGGGTGTCAGTGAGTGGCCAAAGTCGCTTTCACTGACAAGCAGTAAATCTGGGTGGTCACCTAACAAGCATTTCAGCCTGCCACAAGTTTCCTTTAACATTCAGACCCAGAGAGGAGTTATCTTCATAGTTCCAGATTCTTTCAATTCTGAAGATAATCACTAGTCAGGATTTTCCAAGGAAATTGACTCTATTCTTCCTTATCTGTCAGTCTGACCTTCTCTCAGACTACAAGTATCCTGAGTACTCTGGGTGGGGCTACTGTCTTCAGAGAAGTCTTTCCAGGTGTGGCCTAACCCCGTTTAAACTCAAGATGGGGTTAATCACTTTAGAGATGTCTTTGACACTAAGTCCTAAACCCTCTAGAGGTCATGGTTGGCTTGAGGTAACTAGATTTGCAAACTCTTTTACATACTTCCCAATAAACATTTCTATGCATCCTTATATTTACAATAACAGGCATAAGAAATCAGTATAAACAGCATAGTCAGAAATCAAACTTAATTCTTTAAACAGTCAAGGTGAATACTTATTAAGCTTATCTATATCCTTATCTAAACTACTGTTTACACAAAAACATGGAATTAGGTCTCTGAAGGCATCAAAACAGATCCCTCCTTTTGGTCAGGCATTCTGACCTTCTTAACCATTCTCCTTTAGCAGGACAGGTTCTAAGACATTTAAAAGGCAGTTTTTATCCCTTAGCTCAAGATATACATTAACAGTATTCATTTTATATAGAAATAACCAAAGACAGCATCCAAACAAAATAATCAAAACTTTAACTTCCCATATTGTTTCCAGAAAATAACTCGGTAAACTCCAAGGACATATCTGACTTCTGTCTAGAAGTAACAATACCACAAGGCACAAGTCAAACAAGCTTCTACTTTCCATCTTATGATTTGTTCCTCTAGTACCCCACTCCTGGTACCATAATGTGTTAGTTCGGGTAAACTAGAGGAACAAATTTCAAAGACATGCATATGGATATAAGGAATGGGTTTATATTCAAGAGGAACAGGACATTGAGAAAACATCCCAGCCCAGTCCAGTTCAAAGTCATAAGTCCGATATTAACCCATATGCCGAAATCAGTCTATAAAGTCTCCTTCCGACTCAAGAAGTCACAGGTCAGTGGGTGCAGAAACCTGATGCTGGCAGGGATCTTCCCATGGCTTCTTGCTTCGAGGGCTCAGGGTTCATGAACATCAGAAGCAACTCATCACTAGCAGAGGGCTCCATCTGGCCGCCCCAACTTCAGAGAGTCTGGCTCCATCAGGGCACAGCTCCGTGGTCTCTCCGCCGGCTTCTCCAGCTTCTCAATCACTGCCAGCTTGTCTTGTCTGTGATTAATCATCTCTGAGACTAACTTCCAACAACCGGGGAGATAGCTTCTCATCTTCACGAGGGAAATATTGCGAGATTTCCCAGAAGTCTCAGGAGAAAGCCATGCCCACATAGAGACCTCATTGGCTACTCAATGGCTATCTCCAGAATGACAGGCTAGACTGCACCCCTACATTTCTATCATAAAATTAACATAAGCACATGACTGCCACAGAGGGCCATCACAATATGAGGAACTGTATTAAAGGGTCTTGAAAGTAGGAAGGTTGAGAACCACTGGTATATAGGGTTTCCAAGGTTGAAAACCTTTATGGGAGCAATGAATAGACTCTGAGGCCATGAAGGAGTTTCCCTGATTATCCCTGAGGCTTGAGACTCATTACCAGTCCCCAGGCTTTGCAACTGATTGGAGTAGAGTTCTGCTCTGTCAAAGGAGTTACCAAGAATCAGACTCCATGGATCCCTCCCCAACTGGTCAAGCTTTTCTTGCCTTCCCACATAAGCTTCAGGTCACCCCACCCCCCTCCAGCCCACAGAGAATTGCCTTCCATAACCAGAACACACCATCTTCCTTTCTTCTCAGGACCAACTGTCCAACGGACTGCGTACTTGTCCTCACATAGAATGGCCCTCCCTTGCTCCTGAGAACTCAGCTTAAATGTCCTCTCCCGTGAGGTGGTATCTGACTAAAAGGCTTCTCCCCCACTCTCTTAGCCTCTCTGCAGTTAAGTTCCCTACTTGCACAGACCACAGAGTTCAAAAGGCAGGCTATTGCTGTTTAGTTGCTGTACCTCTCTCAAGTCACCACTGCCCACTCAGCCAAGGAGATCAATGTCAGCCCTGGGAAAGCAGGGATATGCCACAGCTCCTGGCTGCTGGCATCATGTTTTCCAAATTAACTGGTGAATGAGGTGTATATTCAGTGCATCCCACTTGAAACTGGGAAGGTATTTTGCAATGTCAATGGGTCTGAGTTTCAGGTTTCTAAGAGTTTCCTGGGACATAGCTGCCTATGACCGCAGAGCAGGTAGCACAGACTTCTCTGGGAGAGAAACACCCCTGTTCTTCCTGGTCCCACCTCCCACTCTCTACAGCAGAAGAAGGCAAATGAACAGAGCATGGAATATGAGCTTTAATAAATGAGTGGTCTCATGGTCCTAATAATGCAACGAGAGATGGTGGTTAAACCAGGGGCAAAAAGAGGACCATCAGCAGCTTGGCTCTAGGTGCACCAGAGCCAAACAGCCACCCTACACTTTGCCCAGGGTTGGATTCCACAGAAGCCACATGTCTGGGGACACTGTCTATTTAGACTTGGTAAGGGCCACTGGAGTGATGAGGTGCATCACACCACACTATCCCACAGTTCAAGCTCTACTGGCCAATGCTGCATGCATCTGCCCTGCTTAAAATGGCCTGTTGGCCTCTATATCCCCCACGGGCTCACAAAGATGGTGAACTCATTCAGGGAGAGGCCCCTTTCCCACGCCACTGGCCCTCCCCTAGCCTAGAAGGATAGACTTTTTATCAGAAGCATTTCCTCTCCCCATCACTTTTGCTAAAGAGTGGAAATGCAGAAGAGGGAGAAGGTTGTTGGCTTATGTATTCAGTTGTTGATGGGCCACAGTGGAGTTCTCTATAACAGGAGGCACTGTGTTGGGCTGGGTTGACTAGAGAAACAAATCCAGAGACTTTCATACGTGTGTACCAGAGAACTTTATATCAAAGGGATATTGAGAAAATATCCAAGTCCAGTTCTTATCAAGTCCATAAGTTTGATATTAGCCTGTAAATCTGATACTAGGCCTTAAGTTCTTTGCGGAGTCATGCAGCACTGCAATGATGCTGAATGCAGGATGATCACAGGCTGGTGAGTCTTGTGGATTCAGTGGTGGGGAAGTACCTTCAACACTGATGTACTCTCCACATGGCTCCTCCAGCTTTCTGAGTGTCACAAAAGCAGGAAACGGAAGGCAAAGAGAGAATGGACTAAGCCTCCAGTGTGCGATTTATCTCTGTCATCCTCCAGATGAAGTCATCAAGTTGCAACTTGATTGACAGTCTTCACTACACCCCTTCACTCATAATACCCTCAAGTTGACAGGTTATATGACTTACCACAGGCACGATGAGTCCGAATCCCCTTTACTGTGATTGACTAAATTATGCCCCCTAAAAATGTGGGTAGCCAACCCTAACCCCTGTCCCTGGGGTTACAATTCAACAGGGCAATGAATTGTCTCTGTTATGGTTATGTGACAGAAGTTACTCTGTGTGTGTGTGTGTGTGTGTGTGTGTGTGTGTTGAAAATATAAAGGAGCAGATGAAGTAACCTGATGAGGTGGGGGTATAGGAATAGAAGCCCAACCACAAGAAGAGCTTCATGGAACAAGGAAACAGAAACTCAGGGCCCAGGCATCTCCTAAAGCCAAGGCCCTGAATCTGGACTTCTCCCAAACTGCGAGAGAGTGCATTTCTGTCTGATCAGAGCCTCTATGGTGGCATCTCTGCAATAGCAAGCAGAATGACATAACAACAGAAACCTGGTAGAGCTTTTCCAAATGCTGAAGAGGCTCCGAAGTTTCTTTCTCGGTTCAGAGTATGTCAAGGACAAGACCAACTCTAGCAGCAGCAGCTGGAGCTTGCCAGAAATAGTCTCAGCCCCCTCTCAGTCACATTCTGCAGCACGGGCCCAGCAGGTTGTGGGTTAACTAGCCCTGTAGACAAGTCTGATGCACAGGCAAACCATGAAACTGGTCTGTGTTTGGCTCCAGACCACTGTACTAATGAGAATTGCTCATATTTGGGGGGTTTCCAGTACATATAGAAGTTATGTGGCTGTCTCCTCACATAAAGAGTTATAACCTCAGGAACCCTTGATAGGAGCGTAATGAGTCAGCATCGATTGGATGGTAATGGGTGGTTGGGTGGGAAGTGTGTTAAGTGTGCAATAGCATTCTGAAGAAGTTGGAAACTGCAAGTATTACTCCAATATGACACAAAGACACAAAGATGACCACATGTTTTTGGGAAAATGGCCCCCCAAAAATTGCATGAAGCAGCATTGCCACAAATCTGGGATTTATAAAACATACAACATTTGCAAAGTGCAATATAATAAGGCATGTTGTATGTTCATGTTTGAGAACCACTATGGGAAATGAAAGGAGCTGTGGCGGCATCGTGGTTACAAATTGAGCTGTTAGCCACAGGGTCAGTGTTCGAAACCATCAGTGGCTCTTTGGGAGGCAGGGCTTTCTACTATGATAGGGAGCTGCCATCTCAGAAATTCACAGGTGCAATTACATGCTGCCTTACAGGGCTGCTATGCATTGCCATGGACTTGGTGGCAATGAGTTTGGTTTGGGTGTGAAGTGCGGCCTTGAGTGGCCCAGAGGCTTCATGGCTGAAAGGCAGGGGTTTGAGCCCACCCCTTGGCGACTTGAAGAAAGGAGATGCTTACATCCAAACCTCTTCTGAGGGTCATGGCAGCAGTTCTAACGTCAACCAATTCCTGGAAAGGTGTTTGTCACCTTGAAGTCATAAAGCTACTCTCCTATATTTTCCTAAAAACAAAAGAAAATATGTTTCCTTATTTTTCCCAAAAAAAAAAATCCTAAATTTTTATATAAATTTTGCCCTTTGGAGTTAAGGTTTGACATGTGGTGTAAGGTTGAAGTCCATCCTCACTGTTAAATCTGAATTCTGAGTACTCTTTCCCCATCTGATGCATGCATGATCAGCTTCTGAGGCTGGAGCCATTTCTGCTCTCTCTGTGCCATTCTAGCTATAAGTTTGATTCTCCCTGCAGCAGGAGTGTTGATTATAATAAAAGTCAATAAGGAAATAGTCCTGAAGTCTATTCCCAAGCTTACCGAATCTCTAAGACGGAGTAAAAGTGCTCCACGAGGTTTCTGAGACAGTCTAGATCTTTGCTGGTGCTCTCAAGCAGCCTCAAATTCCACCGGCAACGTGAGTGGTGGATCTCAACTGCCGAACTTGTCATGAGCAGCCCCATGCTTTATGCTCCGTGCCACCAGAACCCCGTAGAGTGTCTGTCAGATCCCAGTGTAAGTATATATCATCTGTTGATGCCTGGCAGAGCAGACCCCTCCCAGTGTTACTGTGGTTCTTGGCACTCTGTTCTGTGTACATTTGGCACTCAGCTAGGCAGGTGAAGTATTGGTAGTGTTCATTTTCTCCAGTCGGGTGAGGAGATTTCTTGGCATTTGCTGTGTCCTCTTTATCATTACATCTTTCATAAATGTGCTAAGTTATTTAATATTTCATACAATAACAATATTTAGAGGTTGCCCAAGAAAAATTAGGTTGAATTAAAAGAAAAAAAAACAACCCCCAAGATTCTGAAAGAAATTGCATGAGAAAGTGTTGGGTGGAGAGAACTATATGGAGAACTATAGTGGCCATGGTTCCACAACATGAAGGGAATCCATGTCATTGAACTACACTTCTGAAACTTGCTGCTAAATCTATGATTACCACAATAAAAACAAACAGTAATGTGCAGAGGGGATGGGAGGGATTGGCTAGCTATGCAAAGCTGTAAGAAATAAAAAGCTGCTTGAGTTTTCAGTTGTTGTTGTTGTTGTTGTTGTTGTTAAAATAAAGCATCTTCTTCCATAGAGTTTTCTCAAACTGTAACATTTGTTGCAAGCGAAGGCATCTGTGGGACTATACTCATTTGAACTAGTGTTAGAAACACATTTCTTAAGAGTTTGCATGTTTTATATAAAGATAAGTCTTAAGCAAAAGTTTGTCCTTTCCTGTGAACCAGCAATGCATGAACCAAACACTTACTATTCATGGTGTCAAACCAATGAAAACAGAGCTAATTTGTCAGACATCTGCGAAGTGTGTTAGCAGTCTACCATACTACAGCCACATTCCTATTCTGCCATATTTGGCAATTAATTACACCCTCCCCCCTATCCAAAAGTGCCACTGGTGGCATGTAACGTTAGAACTGACATGCATTTTAATCAAAGGAAATGTTAAAGAATGAGTTTTGAACCAATGAACCAATTTTGTTTCATCAAGCAGCTGTTTTATATTTGGAAAGTCTGAAATAATCTAGCGATAAATTCAGAACAGTATTTCAGCTCACTCCAGAAAAAGAAAAAAGAAAAAATATATTTTTATATATAGACACCCACCCCTCCAGCATCACAATGGCACTAGATGGCCAGGATTGTGTTCCTTCTTATCCATTTAAGAAATTACTAGCCTGAATAACGTATAATGAAGATACTGCATACATTTTATAGACCTGGTTGCTATGTAGTATATTTTACTGTGTTTATTAATGTGTGCTTTTTCAGAGTGTTTTCATACAAGGCATCCCTCTATTTCATACAAGGCCTACCTTGGCCTGGTATCATCTATTTCTCTCACTAGCTACCCGCTCACACTAAGATTTGTCAACTAGGACTGGGTATCTGGAAACTTTCCAGTATGTAAAGTATGAGTAGTTCACTGTGTCTATCTCTCCCCTATCCAATTAAGACCCTATTTGAGTTCCATGGATTGCAACCTGGAAGAAAGAAGATTGTTCCCCAAATGGGTAAAGGGGAAGCAGTCACCAAAGAGGAATGAACCCAAAAGAGGAGATGCATCTTTTTCTCAATTGGCCATGAAATTTCAGGACCAACTCCATCCCATCTCCAGGCACAGTGAAGAAATGTCCAGAAAGAAGAAAGCACAATTCTAAAACAGTATTATCCTTGAATTAGCAGTGGAGACTCAAGCTTAACATATTTCAATGTTTTGGTTTGTTATCCTAACAATTAATGTGATGAGTAATCTTCATTGAATTCCATTCACCATGCATACATTTTTAAATATGAGAGGGCTTCAAAAAGTTTCTGGGAAAATTCCATTACCTTTTCATTCCATTTGTCCACAAACTTTTCAAAGCCCCCTCCATAATTCCTACCATCAATGGGTTGGTTTTACAGGACAAGTTAGGCTTCTACCTCATAGGATTTCCAAGGCAATAATAAGTCTTTACGAATGCCGAACTTTTTGTTAACTACCATACCAACAGGACCTCTTCGATGACTATTACCACTGGGGGGAAAATAAGCTTTCAATTAGCTCATCCACGAGGCATGATGAAATGAGATAAAAAACAAGCTCAAAGGGCTTCATATTCTTAGTTTTGAATTCAACTAAGAACAGATTTAAAGGGAAAATCCCTGGTTCAAACAAAAGTGGAAGAAAAAAGCATATGCTTGCCTGAAGCAAATGACGAAAACCATTACGTTTTCCAATGGCTTCACTCTGTGATGAGGAGCCATATTTTTGCCACCAGCTATCCCATTTCTTTCTCTCAGACCCACACACCATATTACTGAAACATCACTGCAAGTGAGTTTCCACCCAGCTGGGCATTCTTGTTAACTTGACAGAAACATCTGAACCATAAATGTTAGCCCAGTCATCTCCCTCTGATAACTTCACTTTTTAAAATATTTGTTACATCCCCTTTTTCTGCATTAAGTTTGATATAATCAAAATGATCTCTCTCTCTCTCTCTCTCTCTCTCTCTCTCTCTCTCTCTCTCTCTCTTTCTGTCTGGAAAACCCTTACATTTCCTCATAGTCTAATTGCACTATCAAGTGTTTTGTTTGGTTCATTAATTTCTTCCCAAATGACTTGCTCCTAGTAGGTTTCTAGAAAATTCTACCCATGTCTAATAAATCATGTTAGAAAATGCTGCAGGTTTTTATCTGACTGAGGGACTGAATCCATGTACTAATTCCACTCTAGTATTCATTCTCTTTACTCTCACCAATGTAAGCCTTTGGTTTTATGATTAACCCTTCTTTTAACAGCTTGAAAGTGCAGAAGACATTTCCAAATCCTGCTTTTGACTGGACTCCTAGAATTACTCAAATGGCTTACTCTTGTGCTGGCATATACTCGAGGTTACTTGGGCTATCTAAACAAAGTGACATTTGAAGGACCCCTCTTTCCTGATGTAGTGTTGTTGTTAGTTGCTGTTTAACCAATGGGAACTTATTGTGACTGTGTCCTAGCCTGGGTTCTCTAGAGAAACAAAAATCAGTGGCATTCATATATATGTGTGTGTGTACATATATATATAAATACACACACATGCACATACACACATATACACACATACATATATATGTATACACACATATATATATTATACAGGTGGGGTTCTAGGTCCATGGGTTAGGATGCATCTCCTAATTTGCATAGCTTTGAGAGCTGATATACCCAAGATCAGAAAGAACACCACAAGCAGATGAATTCAGTCAGTAGGTCAGATGGCAAGCAGCTGATGGTTCAAGTCCAAAGAACCAATTTATTGTAGGATTTAGGCCCAATAAAAGCAAGCCAGTTTTCTCACAGCTACTTATATAGGAAGTAGTCCTCACCTCTGAGGAAACTTCCTTGCAATTGTTTCAAGATTATAACCTGACTAAAGGGGTGATATTCCATGCTAATCTTTAAACTACTCCATTGCTCATAGTAGATCCCATTATGGATTTCACGGACTATACTGTAACAGAATGCAACCTTGTCTTGTGCCATGTCATCTTGACAATCAATGAGGTCCCTTTTTACATCTGATGTGTTCCTTCCATTTGTGCTGACCTTTACAGTACCTCCTTTTCTATCAATTGATCTTTCCTGATGACATGTCTTGTGTAAATGAGATGAAGTCTCATCATCTTCACTTCTACAGAACATTATGTTGTACATGAAATCTTAACAGAAAACAAGAAAATGAAGGTGATAGCTTCAACTGTGCATCTAGCCAACGTGCCATTGAAGATATGGAGCCTGGTTTCTTTCCAAGGTGCTTGCAGGATTGTTGAGGCTGAACACTGGAGAATCGTGACTCAAAGGCACTGAAAGCAGATAGGTATCCACTAGTCTGTAATGCTAATGGAAAACCTTAGATACATAAGTCCATCCTCCTAATAGATCCATCCTCCATTTTGAAACATCATAATAGTCTAGAGCAGTGGTTCTCAACCTTCCCAATGCTGTGACCCTTTAATACAGTTTCTCATGTTATGGTGACCCTCCAACCATAAAATTATTTTCGTTGCTACTTCATAACTATAATTTTGCTATCATTATGAATTGGGCAACCTCTGAAAAAGGGTCATTCAACCTCCAAAGGTGTTGCAAGCCACAGGTTGAGAACCACGAATCTAGAGCAACCTCCAACTAAAGATGAGGAAACTACAGATCAGAAAGGGTTAGTGTGACAAGAAGATATTTGGTTCTTTAAATGCTAGGAACTAAGAAGATAATGATTCACATATGAATGAATCTCATAGTGTTAGCAATTTGTCCACATTTCCCTATAAACATCCTTAATCATATATTTTTGTTTAGTTCAACAAACATTTGCAGGGCTGCTTATATACAGGAGTTCTTTGCATCTGAAATGTGTAATAACTCTCCCATTCTTATTTCCTAGAATTTAATCACTAAAAGGAAAGATCAATTATGGTAATGTAGTCATATGTTAAAGTACTTCTGTGCCTGCAAAGTTGAAAGGACAAGTCATTTTATTTCTGATTTTATGGGTGATAAATAGCCTAGGATGTCATCATTATTCTTTTATGTGTCACTTATAGATCATTTTGATAGACCTTAGAGAAAGCAATACAGACCTGAGTTTATTTTTGTTTCACAAGGGTTCTAAATCAAGCCAGCCTTGGTTTCTCCCACCATGGACATCGTTGATGTCAGTCTCCCTCTCACGTGCGTCAGTTCTTCACTCAAAGCCAGATCTCCAGCTCTCTCCACAGATTTTCTTCACTACGGCCATATGTTGTTGTTGGATATCATCAGGTCACTTCCAACTGCTCGAGACCCCGAGGGATAGAGTAGAACTGTTCCATAGGGTTTTCTAGGCCATCACCTTTGTGGGAAAGAGCTCTGGTGGCATAGGAGCTAAGCCATCGGCGACCAACTCACTGAAAAGTTGCCAGTTCAAGCCCATCAACTACCCAGTTTGGAGCATCTGCTTCCACAAAGACTGCAGCTTTGGAAATCCCATGGGGATTCTACACTGTATTACACTGTCCCGCGGGGTCACCCTGAGTCATTGTCCACTTGAGGACAATGGATTGGGGTTTTGTTTTATCGCTGTGGAGTCACTGGGTGGGTTCAGACTGCTGGTCTTTCAACCATCAGTCACAAGCTTAGCCATCTGCCTCATCGGGACTATGGGCCCATGAAGATCAGGTAATCGTGTACTTCAATCATATAAGTTAGAGGTAGTTTATCCATTATTTTGATACAGCGTGGTTCCTGGCCTCTGGTTGCAAAGAAGGGTCTCAACAAACTTTAGATTTTTCAATAATTCAATAAAGATACATCTGGATTTGATACTGAATGCATAATAATTAATACATTTAGGTACTTTTAAATAGAAACATTACTATTAAAGATGAAATGTGAGCTGGTGGGATGGATTTAGGGGAAGGGTTTTTTTTTTCCTTTAGAAATGTTATTAACATTTAGAAATATGTCTCATAACAAAGAAAAGAGAGAGAGAGAGAGAAAGATTCTCTCCTCTAAACTTAGTTTTCTCTGCAAGTTTAGCACTAAGTTGCAATGAAAAATAGAGACTTTTATCAAAGTCCTTACTTTTGTATGTCAGTGAGATAACGAGAGAATTGGAAGGGCATTCATGCAGTAGAGAAGAACAGAACAGGAATGTGATGCATAGGTAGGAATGCTACATTTCCTCAGTGTCTCATTATTCAGCCTAGATCACTTCAGGTGCCTACTTCTTTTCTTCAGCTTTTCTTAGCCATTTTCTGTGATTATTTTTTCTAGGATACCAAGTTAATCACAAATCCTCCTAATCGTGTGAATTCTCTATCCACCTCTTAAATCCACTCAAAAGCAATCCTCTCTGTGGTCACCCCATACCAGTCTCATCACAAAACTGTTGCCATGCCCCCATTCCAGTCTGAGAGCATGTGTACCTAGTCTCCACCTGCCACCGGACCTTATCA
The DNA here is from genome assembly GCA_004026705.1 of Nesogale talazaci. Lineage (NCBI taxonomy): Eukaryota > Metazoa > Chordata > Mammalia > Afrosoricida > Tenrecidae > Nesogale > Nesogale talazaci. The sequence goes on along the minus strand of PVJH01000699.1, from coordinate 38,618 downwards.
GACGCTGTTCCCTCAGCCTGGGATACTCATTCATTTCTTTCTCCCCACATAAACCCTGCTTAACATTATCTTCCTCAGAAGAGCCCTTTCTGGCCCACATGTGTCCCCATCCCTTTCCAGGTTCTTTTTCTTTTCCTCAAGCCCTTTGCTCTTGGGTTGATTCCAACACATAGTGGCCTTCCAGGAAAGATTAGACCTGCCCTATAGAGTTTCCAAGCTTGTAACCTTTCTGGGAACCATTGCCACATCCTCCTATAGAGTGTCTGATGTGTTCAAACCACCAGCCTTTCAGTAAGCAGCCAACTGCTTAAGCACTGTGCCACCAGGGCTCATTTTCCTTCCCTCAGCAATGAAAGTATTAATTTCTGCTCTTCTCCCAAACTCCCCATGGTATAGTGATTATGCCTTGGTCTGCTGATAGTGAACTCAGCAGTTCAAAAGCACCAGCCTCTATGAGGGAAACAGATGGGACTTTGTATTCTCATAACAAGTGACAGTCTCAGAAACTCCCAGGGGCAGTTCTGCCCTGTCCAATAGGGTCACTAGGAGTCAGCATCAGCTCAATGGCAGTGAGTTTGGGTTTGGGCTCTTTCCCTGGACTGGAAATTCTGGGGAGTTTCTGAAAATTTGGAGGTACTCCTCAATTTTGATTCTTCCCAACAGCAGCCAGGATACGTCAAAAAGCAATGTCTACTATTTCAAGGAAATTCTACTGAAATAGGTCAACTTTAGCACTGATTTTTCTCGGCATTTGTGGGTTTGTTACCTGATCTTTACATTATTTAAGGACATTACCTTTTTGAGGGGTTTTATACAAGTAAAAGGATAAGGCATTAAGTCCAAGAGTAATCAGGATGGACATTTGTCATTGTAACTTTCTTGACCCCGCTCCTCTGAGGAATGCAGAGGCTTCATAGATTACTTTCAGGAACAAACTATATTCTGCTAGATATTTTTCATTGCTGTGTATTTTCAGTGATGGAAAGAATGCTAAAATTAAGGAAAAGGTTTTTGTTTTCATGCAATTGTGTAGGACACAGAGGTCCGAAGTGGACACTCTTGTAGCATTGATGAAATGGGGTCCATTTCTCCAGATTCAACCCAATTGTATGAGTCCCTGCAGGGCATCAGCAGACACCACAACTGGGGCGATGGATTTCCGTGAAACCGGAAGGGGTGAAATGATGGTGGGCAATATGTGTCCCACAGGGCCTCAAAGGGTTAAGAGAAGACTTATCTTCCTTTTGCACTATTTAGATGCTCTTCAATGGTGTTCCATAGCTAGGGCTTCAGAAAACACCTAAGTAAGGCGAGTCTGCTGAAATAGCAGTAAGAAGACTTGAGAGAAGACAGCATTGCCCTCTGGGTTTAGCTTTCTGCAATGAAGTATAAAGTTGAGGTGAGTCAGGTTTTAAATACTCTGAACTTCTTTCTAGTCCACTGGGTGCACAGCGCGGATGTGACTTTGTGGACAGGTCACTAGACTGAGGCAAATGTTTTCTACAAAGTAGAACTGTCTTCATTTCCACTAAGACAACACATGGATGAGAACCTTTGTCTCTTTCACATGAGCACTCCTGTCAGCTCCAACTGCACAGTGCTTATGCGGTGGCCACCTCTCCCCATCCTCCATACACTCTCACGCGGAGTTAAGTCTTGTCCCCTGTGGGCACATGATGTTCCCATGTGCTAGTACCATGTGGCTCTGAGGTTAGAGTGCATACTTGGAAGTTGGGCAGGCCAAGTTCAAGTCCCATCTCTCGTCCCCACACAGCACCTACCATGGAAGAAAAGTCTTGGCTGCTTGGGTTTTATCTCATCCACTGTGGAATAGCAATGGCACCATCAGCCTCGCACTCCTGCTGTGGTGGACAAGAGCAAATGAAAGTATGTATGCCATGTATTTTCCCTGGTACAAAGCAAGCAACCAATGTGTGAAGTCTGGAGGGATCTAGCCTTGGGATGCATACCAGGGTGGAGAATAGGCCTCTTCTGTAGGGAGGGGTTATAACTTTCTATAAGTTTTCTTCTGAATTATTTGGGATAGACCATTTACTAACAATTGACAGCTGGAATTTTTAGAAGTCAAAATCAGGACAGGTATTTCCCAAGAAGACATCCTTGGAAGGTTTATCAGGAGGTACTCTGTGAATGGATAGGTGAGGCACAGGGGGAGGGACCTTAAGAGGTTTGCCCAAGTTTATACAGATAATACAATGGCTGACCTTTGGGAACTGCACTAAGTGCTTTACTCAATAACATTACTTAACTGTCACAAAAGCCTTCTAAGGTGATTACTTTAATATGTCCCATTTTCAAGTGAAGAAACTGAGGCACAAAAGGATGGATAATGTATATAAAGCGAGTTGTATGCCTGTCAACTGTCAGAATAGGGATTTAGAGGCTTTGTTCGGCTAGCCACACATCAGCATTTCACAGCCCCCTGCTGTTCCTGAGATAAAGATGTTTTGTTTTTTTTTTTTACCAACATTAAGAGTTAGCTTGGATTTAGCAAGGAAGCAAATAAGCCTACATGAAAGAAGCACACCGTCTGTGTTATCATGAGGTGTTCCAGGGATCAGGCAACATGTGTCAAAAGATCCAAAACAAAAAACTATGTCAATACAAAAGAGGGGAGTTGGAGTAGAGACCTAAAGTCCATCTGTAGATAATAGGATACCCCCTCCCCCCCCACAGAAGTGGTATAAGGAAGGGATGATTCAACAAGCTGTAGTACAGCACTGATGAATCACACATCAGTCCTCTAGTTCTAGAATGCTTTTCCCCACCCCCAGAAAAAAAGGCACCACAATCCAGTTCTAATTTATAAATCTGGCTAGACCAGAGAGCCCACATTGGTACAGATAAGAGCTCTCAACAAAGGGAATTCCAGAAAGATGAACGCCTTGGGAGCATTCATGGAAGTAACGATATCATGAGGTTAGGGAGATGGTCTGGGAGGAAGGGTGAGATAAGAGAAACCCATCAAAGATGGGATATATAGCCTCCCACCAAAGGGAGAAAATAACAGAAATGTGGGAAACAAAGGACAATGTAAGATACAAAGTAACAATATATTATTGATCAAGGATACAAGAGGGTGGGAGAGTGGGAGGCTGGAGGAGGAAGGGAAAAAAGGAGGGCTCAAGCAGAAAATACTTTGAAAATGATGATGGCAACATGTACAAATAGACTTGATACAATTAATGTATGGAATGTTATCAGAGCTGTAAGAGCCCCCAATAAAATGATGGGGAGGAAAAAGAGTTAGTTTATGAAACCTACTGAGGCAGTTTGTGAAACCTTCAGTGAATAGTAACCCTGTCCCCTAAGGTCACTATGAGTTGGACTTGACTCAATTGACAGTGAATTTGTTTTGGGATTTCAGTCTCTCACCCCAGAACCCTTTTCATGGGGCATACCTGAGAACCAATGTTGATAAGAACTTACTATTATTCATTGAACATTCACAATGACATGGGTCACCTAACTAATTCTAACAACTCTGACTTAAGGCCGACTGCTATCCCATTTTACAAATATGAAAACTGAGGCACCAAGAAGTTAGTCATTTACTCAGGATGCTGGCTGATACAGACCCCAGGCATGAAGCTTTGAACCTTGATCAAGGGTCTTCATCTGATGTAGGACTTTTGCTGCTTTGTGCATCTTCATGTAGCCCCGGAATTATCTGCTTTTAATTTTGAAACTTAGATGACTCTGTTGGAATACAGCACAGAGCATATCATTCAGCGTGCCTTTTTAACTTTCTTTTGAGTTCTGGGTGAGAAATTATGTCTGGATGGAGAAACTATGGCCTTTTCTCTGGTCAGGAGAGGGTTGAGATATAATTCTATCAGCCCTCTAGTCTTTGAGGAAAGCAACTAACAGATTTTAAATCTATACAGGTATTCATGAGGCCAGTGTAAAGTTTACACCAGAAGATGAATATGCCATCATAAACTGACTTTCATAAGGTTTTATCAAAACCTAGCCATGCCTGCCTGCCTGCCTTCAAATTGTGGCCATATTTGCTTTTTACCAGTAGGAGATAATGCCAAGTTGGTTGTTAAATGCAGTATAGAACTGAAATATTAAAAAGATGCATGATGTCTTCTCTATTCTAAGCTAAGCCTCTGGCCCTGATCCAAGGTGAACAAACTCCAGCAGCGTCTCATCAGAGACACAGACTGCCAGTGTGCACCCACTCTTCCTGCCCTTGTTTCCATGGATAAATTGGTGATAATGGCTGTGCCTGCTTCATGTCAGAATGAAAAGGGGAAGTGTAGGCAAAAAGTTCTCAGAACAGGGCATAGACGGAGTTCTGACTACAGCTTGCTTTTGCTATGGTTTAAGTTTCAGAAACACCAGCATGTTATGTCACATCTCCCAGCCTCTCTTGAGCTTATATGATGAGCTGGTGTCTGTGTTCTCAGACTCTACAACCCCGACACAGGGAGAATACCTCTTCCTATCCCTCCTGGTGTGCCAGTGAGGAACCTGAGGCCCTCTGTGCACCAAGGACCCAACCTGTGTGTACTGCCCAGGAGAAGCCAGCCAGCCAGCCAGCCCTTCTAGCACAGCAGTTAGTGCAAGTTCTTAGAAGCAGCTCTTCCGATCCACACAGCCTCAAGCTCACCCACCCTCCTCACCTGTCTGCCTGAGCACGAGATTCACCACATGGAAATTTTTCAAGAAGTGTGCTTGCCCATGTGTGTCTGCCTTCCTAAACAGCAAGAGGGCCGGTTTGCATTTCCTCATTTTCTAAGAAAGCTACAAACTTGATATTTCTTACCTCTCTCCTCTATTGGGAGGTAGGGTGGTTTGTGTGTGTGTGTGTGTGTGTGTGTGTGTGTGTGTTATCACCTACAGAACAGACACTCTTCTGAGGCCCCTGGAAGAAAGCAAATGCACCCATCGAAGATTTTGCTGTCAGTTATAGATACTAAGAACTATTTTCCATCAGCAGCCAAGTTTTTCAAGCTAGAGCACCTCCTACAGAAGCTCACCAGTGTAACCACAATTCCTCCTGCTAAGTTACCATAATTCTTACATTTCAGATAAATGGCCTTCCCTTTGTGAAGCCCTGGGGCAGACTATAAATCTGAAATAAATTAAAACAGACAAGAATTTATTGAATATACATATATATATATATTAATCCAACCGAAATCCGGGCTCTAGCCCTTTACTTTTAAGGAAGTGGTTTATGATTGTGTGTTGCTTCCAGTGAAATCTAAGTTTTAATTAGTTTGAAAACATAGGTGTGATATTTTACAGAATGAAATCACTGCCCCTGTATTTAATTAAGTGAACCCTATAAAATCTGGGTTTTAGCCAGGGGCATAATTTATAGTAGGTTAGATTTAAAATTAGATTAGAACTTTATATATCAGTCATTTGCATATGTAATAGACATAGAGGTGATTGGGGTACACTGATTTTCAACAACCAAATGGCTTTCCATAAATACATGTTTTCTCATTCAGTGAGAGTATAGTGTGCCTTTCATAAGCATTACATTTGAAAATGGCCTGAACAGCTTATTATTAGGTTGTAGTCACTTCAAAAGCTGTCTGGACTCCTGTTTTCTTGAAAGGTGATAATGTGTGGAAATACCTTTACTAGTGAGATTCTTGGGGGTGGGTTAGCCATTAGCTGTGGAGTCAGCCCCTAGTCCATAGTGAGCCATGCTCAGGGGAGCCATGCTGTTGTGACGCACAGGATTTTCATAATTGACTTTCAGAAGTTGATTGGTAGAACTTTTTCTCTCTTGTCCATCTTTGTTTGGAAGTACTTGGGAAACCTGTTGAACACTGTTGTGGGATGAGATGGCCTTTTTGGTTCCAACTCATAGGGATCCTTATGATCCTGCAGAGCAGAACACTACCTGGAGCTAACCTCAACCTCTTACTCGTCATGTTTGAACCCATTGTCACAATTGATTTCACTGAAGGGCCTTCTTTTTCCCTGACCCTCTACTTTACAAAGCATGACATCCTTGTTCAGGGGCTGATCCCTGCTAATAACATGCCCAAAGTACATGAAACAAAGTGCCCCCACCTTTTCACCACCTCCTGTATCTCAGCATCATGAATGTCGCTGAGAGCCGGGTAGTGACAAGAAATGTGTTACACTGTTCAGGTATGGAGTCGAGGTCTCCTGCATGAGAATTCTCCCTCATGCGATCACTGCCTAATTTCTTAAGTCTGTTTCTGGACTAAAGGCTGGACTATATGTTCTAGCATATAGAGTCTCACAGGAATCTTTCACCTTATCCAAATCAAATCTTGAGCAAGATGCCTTGATACCAGTGCTGGGCAGAATATAAATCACTGGCCATTACTTCAGAGCTTCTCATATACTGTAGCCTCATTTTTCACCTATAAGAACCTTCCAGGGACATCTTCTCACCCAAGAGGGGAATATGTTTGCTCAATCTCAGTAACTACTTGCTAGATGACTGAATGATTGGCTGAAAGATGGACAGATGAGTTTTCAATGATAGATGCCCCCACATGACAAACCCATAATCTTGGTAACAGTTCTCAGTTCCTTGGGAAAAGACAGTCACATGTGCCTCATAGAAAGAGAGAGAGAAGGAGGAGAGGAAAAAAGGAAGGAAGCAAATGTTGATTCCAACTCTGAGCAACAAATCATTTCATCCCCTCAGCATAGTTGTCTGTCTTGCTGCAAGAGACTTTACATTAAAGAACCTCTTTAGGGTCCCTTAGTGTCAAGTCATATTTGCAACAGAGAAGTTTGCTTTGAGACTAAGTGATTGGATTCTCACCACAGTTGCACCTAAGTCCCAGGGGACAGCCAGAGCCTTAGGTGAATAGCTTAAGCATTTAATTTATAATAAAGATAAAGTTTGCAATCAGCATTTCTTGTTCCAAAACATTCCATTTACTCAGTTTTAAAGCTGCATAAACTATTTTAAAAGCAATTTGCTCAATTGGGCGAGTTAACGATATTTAATTTGACCAGGCCCAAAAAAAGTCACTGGATGCGCATTCCATGGGTAATTGCAGCCATCATGGTCGCTCTGTGTAATGTAGATGTGATGCTAATCCTGAAAATAAAGGTTGTCTTTCTCAGTTGACTGATTTGGAGCACCAGAGTCATCACCTCACTAAGTCTCTCATGATGTGATTCTAAGATGACAGTGTAATAAGTGTTATTTGCACAAGGTAATTCAAAACAAATTTGCCTGCAAAAATGGATTGTATAGGATGGCAAACTCCTGCCTGGTCTCTCTTAAGAGAATGTAATGATCCCAAAAATACCTTATCAAAATACTTGCATGTCAGGGATCAGTTGCCATAAAATGTATCTTTTGCACCCGCCCAGAATACTTAAATTCATTTGAGAACTGAAAACATAAATGGGCATTGTAGAGACAGGATGCGTAGGGATTTCTGGGAAATACAGATGTCTTGTCCCTTCACGACATTCTCTCCTATTTGGACTGTGCTCCTTTGATTAGAGATCCTTGGCATAGTGGTCACATACTGGGCTGGGATCCACAAGGTAAGCAGTTCAAAACCAACAACTGCTCTAAGGGAGAAAGACAGGGATTTCTTCTCCCTAAAGAGTTATACTCTTGGAAACTCACAGACGCAGTTCAATAGGGTCACGGTGAGTCAGCATGCCCTCAATAGCAGTGAGTTCAGTTTCTCTGTCCTGGGAAGTGTGACTACCCTGGTCTAGGATTGTCCTTTGCACTGTTGTTTTAATAAATGTTTGATTTACAGCTAAGTCTGCCCTGTGCTTCAATAAAACCATGTTTCACAGGGTTTCACAGGCTGGTCCTCTGAGGCACCTCTGGGTGGACTTGAACTGCCAATCTTTCAGTTAAAAGTTGAACAGCCAAGCAAGTTAACCAACCATCAGCACCACCCCCCCAGGACTGCATTTGCATGTTAATACTATCTATTTATAGTATCTGTTATAAAGTTAGCATGACAAAGAAACAAGTCTTTATAATTTATTATAAATTTCTTATAATTTTCTTATAATTTTATAATATATAATATAATATATAATATATAAAATTTATAATTTAAATTTCTTATAATTTATTATAAATTTCTCATTTATTGACACTCTCTTGTTACCTGACATTTGGCATCTACAAGAATATATTTTTTAAATCTATGTTAACACCCCCTGAGCTGTGAAGCAGGAGTGGTGCTGCTGATGACCATTAGGTGTCAGTGCCATGCAGCTGGGCTAGGATCCCCAGTGGGGAGGCACTGAGGTGTGGAATGTGGCATAGCCATCTGGCCCTTGGAACCCAACCATGTGGATGAATGAGGAGAGGGTGTATGTCTATTTTGCAGATGAGGAAATTGGTTCAATGACCCAAAGCCCAACACCCAGGACAGGGTAGACTCAGGATTCCACATCAGGCCTGATGTGAGATTTCTTGCCAATGCACTCTTCACCCTAAAGCAGAAGAAATGAGTTCACCCAGCTTGTGGAGATGCTGCCTTGAATGGAATTTGCTTTTAAAAGGCACCAGCCCTAGGCTCCCAAAGCCAAACACAGGCATGCTTATCTGAAACATCTCTCTGTGGGAGCCAGTGATAAGGTGTGGCACTTAGCACATTGCTCAGTCACCCTATGCTCTCCTCTGTCTCCTGCTGTGAGGAATGCCTCAGGCACTGTTCTGTCAGCACCTTTTAATGAGACGCTGGATTGGGCTGGTGTAGAACCCAACTCCTTAAGCTGTGGATAATGACCCAATATGGGCTCATGTAATTTGTGTGGGTTGTGAAAAATCTGCATCAGTAAAAAGTTTTTGAATGTGATGACCAAAAATTAATTCAAAATCGAACGCATAATGAGTCCTCCATGTCTCTGGAAGTTTTTGCCTGTGTTGCATGCTTCTAGGACAAAAAGGGGCTGCACGTGGAAAAAAAAATTTAAGACGCCCTGAAAGAGCATCCTGAGTTTCGTAATTGAATATATCAAGACACAGGCTCCTTTTAGCGTGGTCAGAACCAGGGGTCCCTTCCATCATTTGCTGTTGGTGGTTACCATTGTTGGATGCAATCAAGACAGAGGGCTCATGACAACCTTACAGTAGTCTGCCTGAGTCCCGTGTGGTGACCCCTGTACTTTGAGTACCCTCCAGCCCAGGAGGCTCATCTCTTAACACAGGGATAGAGAATATTTTTTCCCGCCCCAGGCCATTTGGATATTTAAAACTTCATTGGTAAGCCAGTCAAAATGATCAACATAAAGATTAGTCTGCTTTGTTTGGTCATTTATTAAACTCATCCCAAATGTGATAGCTGGAACTGTTTATTTTTGGTGAGGCATATATTAGCTGCCCTTCATCATTTCGTGATCCCGGTGTTCCTTACCTCTGCCTTAACAGATAAATTCTGCTATGTCCCATAGAGTTTACACTGATTAATTTTCAGAATAGGTCACCCTGCTGAACCCTGTCTACCATGCTTGTATCCTCACTGAGAGTCCTGGCTTGGTGTTTGAAATACTGGTGGTATTGCTTCTCATCTTCCACTAACCACTGCAGACTGACCGACTGAGAGTGCTGGTCATCATTATGTGGGGAGTCTTTAAACACCCACTCCATTGCTTCATTGTTGGTTTGTCAAAATCTATCCTAGTAGAGCGGTCAATGACATCACTTTTCTAGAACAGTGGTCAAATTAGAATGCACTCCTAATCTAAGAAGCACTTTCTACAATGCATTTATACAGCTTGAAGACACTGGAAGGAAAAATGAGAAGACATTCCAGCCTGAGTTTTATAGTGTAATAAGGTGGTATTTATATGATGTTAGGCTGAGTATGGGGGTGTAAGATTCTAAGCTTGGTTAGTTCATTCACTCACTGTGTAGCCGGGACCCTGAATCTCCTCAAGGCTGCTCTGCCTGCTCAGTGGTTGACGTAGCCTGTTAAAACATTTTCCCTCGTGCTTGCAAATGGTGACCACAAGTGCAGGTTTCACACAGAGGCTTGCCCAGAGGCAGTATGGTACCATTCCTGTGTCATGTCATACTAAGGGTGATCAAAACCCCATAAGCCCCTAGGGAACCAGCCATCATTACACTGTATCCTCATGCCTACCTAAGTTCATCACCAGGCAAAGAGAACAAGACCCCCAGTTAGGCTAAAGCAGTTAAGAATACATACTCTGGAGGGAATGGTCTGGTTGGGAAGGAAACAAAGCCAGCACTCTCAGTGAGGAAGAAAATATGGGTGTTGCCTAAACAATGGCTAAGTCCAGCTCCAACACTACTGAGTAGAAGTTAGGATTAGTTTCTCTTTGGATACAAGCAGTAGACTCTTGGGATCTAGTCCCCTGGTCACTAGTCCCTTAGCTTTAGTATATGTGTGAAGAAGAAAGAGGTATCATAGTCAGGAAAGGCCATGGCATCCTTCTATTGGGAAAATTTATTTAAATGTGCACAGAAAACATACAGATTTGACATATCTGAAAAAAGATATTCTAAAGACTTCATACTTGAGTTTATCAGGAGTAAAACTAACTTTGGTACAAGTGATCCTTAATGAAGATGAAGGTAGGAGTTGACATTGGCCACACACACATCAATCCCACACACACACAACAAATTTACTACTGCCCACATTGCAAATCCTGCTATTAACTGATGCTTGTTGTCGTGGCTCAGTCAGATAGTCCTCTCCAGCTGGAATTTCACAATCCTCCAAGTTGTCTTTCATTCTTCACTTCCATCCCACTCACTCTTTTCTCCAACCCAAATTCAACTCCAAGCCTCTGGGCTCCAAGTGGGAAGGTATCAGTATTCTCAAATGGTTTGGAAAGCTAGAAAGCTATGTGCTCTTCTCCTCCCCTCCCCTCCCCCTTCCCTTCCCCTCCCCTCCACTGTGGATTTGTGGTATAAAAATTCTGGGGTTTCCATTTCTCAGGAAGGAGGGTTTAGCTTGGTAGCTCAGACAGGTCATTATTTACTGAGGCTCTTAAGGCAGTTTGTAGCCCAGAGTTCTTTCTTTGCCTATCTCACTTGTGATATAAAGAAATTATTTAAGTGGATGGAATACTTTTAAATAATCTCCACTGGCGTGATTCACTTGGACTTCACTACAAGGGGGAAAGCCCACATCTATTCCTTAACTCTACTATTGTTTAGAAGGCACTCTGACCAAAGAGGCTTGATCCCGGTCAATAGTCTCAGAATGAAAGGACTCCGGGTATACAAACACAGCTGTAGAATCCACACCCATGGTCTACTTGGACAAAGAAAATCCACAGCCCCACTGAAAGGATGGGCCTGATGGTCAGGGCTCTTTTAAGTATAAGTAACCCTCAGGACCCTTTGATAGCATATCTAAACTGTAGTTCCTAATCAATCCTGCAAGCCCTATTTTATTAGAGTTTTGAGGTATATGCAATGCTTCCTAACAGCATATGGGTGCTACTTTGGGACATGCATCCAAATATTATTATTATTATGTTGTGTTAAAAAAAAAAACCTTCCAGGCAGACTAAGATATGTTTACACTTTCATGCATAGAAAGGTGTACCATATACCCATTTACATGTGGGGCATACATGCCAAGGCCCCCAAAGGTGACCTGAGGTTGAATTGTATATATGAAGGGCTGCAAAAGTTTGTTTACCAACAAACATTTTGAAGCCCCCTTAGGTTCTGGTTTTTTGTCCCCTAAACATAAATATAAAAACAACAATAACAACTCAATTTTGACTCAATAACAGTCAATTTTGACTGATGACAACCCTAGAAGACAGAGTAGACCTGTAACGTAACTGTGGGTTTCTGAGACGAACTCTTCATGGGAATAGAAAGCCCCATCTTTCTCCCTTGGAGCACATGATGGTTTCAATCTGCAGACCTTGTGGATCACAGCCCAACATGTAACCGCTACTATACCAGGGCTCCCATATACACATATATCTATGATTAAGTTTGATGGATTAGAAATAGAAAAAAGATTAATAAGGAGGATTAAACAAAGCCCACGTGGAAGAAGCACACCAGCCTGTGTGATCACTGAGGTATAGATAGGATCAGGAAACAGGTGTCAAAGAACAAAAAGATCTTATCATTGTGAATGAGGGGGAGTGCAGAGTAGAGACCCAAAACCCATCTGTAGGCAACTGGACATCCCCTTTCAAAAGGGTCACGGGGAGGTGATGAGCCAGTCAGGATGCAGTATAGCATGGATGAAACACAGAACTTTAGTTTTTTAATGCTTTCTCCTCTCCACTGTCATGACCCCAATTCTACCTTACAGATCCAGCTAGATCAGAGGACGTACACAGGTACAGATCAGAGCTGGAAACATAGGAGATCCTGAACAGATAATCCCCTCAGAATCAATAATTAGAGTATAAATTCCAGGAGGGGACAGGGAAGGTGGGGCAGAAAGGGGAAAATGATCACAAGAACCTACATATAACCCCCTCCCTAGGAGATGGACAACAGAAAAGTGAGTGAAAGGAGACATCAGACAGTGTAAGACATGAAAAAATAATAATTTATACATTATCAAGAGTTCATGAAGGAGGGTGGGGGAAGGGTGGGGGGAAATAAGGAGATGTTAACAAAGGCTCAAGTAGAAAGAAAATATTTTGAGAATGTTTGACAACAAACATACAAATGTGCTTGACAGATTTATGGATCGATTTATGGATTGTGATGAGTTGTACAAACCCCCAGTAGAATGATTATTTTTTTAAAAGCAGACAAATACAAGTACAATAAAGTTTACTTGAAAGCACAGAGTAGCTCTGAGAACTGAGGCAGCTAAGGAGTGGGCAGCCAGATAGCCCGGGGACTCTCCCTGAGTCCCGGTCAGAGAGGAGAGGAGCAGCAGAAGTCATCACCCTCCTCAGAGCCAGAACCAGTGTGCATTGAGAACTTAGAAATGGTTTCTTTCTGAAATCTCCCATTTCATATTTCCAGGCTATGACTGACCACAGATAACTGAAACCATGGAGACCGAGGCCTCCACTAAGGGTGGGTGGGGGTGGTACTGTATAGCATGTATTATATAAGTTACACGTCGGGCTGCTAAATGCAAGGTGGGCAATTTGGAACTACCAGCTGCTCAGAGGGACCAAGTAAAGAGTTACAATCTCAGAAACTCATAGAGGCAGGTCTGCTCAGTCCTACTGCTATGATTCGACATTCACTCAGTGGCAGAGGGTTTGGTTATATACCATATACCACACATTATATACACAGAAATGTTTGACAGAATGGATGAATATATGCCCTGCCTAACTTTGGATTTCCAAGGTTTTGTGAATAAAAAAAATAGGAGGGGCTACAAATATTCATAGGAAAGATGGAATTAAAAGATAATGAAAAATTTTCACAAACTTTTTGAAGCTCCATCATATCAAAACCATTAAAAAATCCACACATGAAGCTATTGCTTCGTAACACATCCTCCATGTTTGTCTATATATTTATGATGGCAATGTTTTTGTCTCTGTAACTCTTCTCTATTCTATGTTTGCATATCTGGGAGGAACTTAACTCACATTCCTTTGAAATGTTATTTATGTTTGGGAGCAAAAAGTCTAAATGGGATCAGGCTTACCAATGAAATTCTCACAGGACAGCCCTTGCTACACTTGAAGAATTGTTATGATGGGGAAAACTGCCATTTTTTCATATTCTTAAAATTTCTTCATAAAGTTCCCATGATCATCTGGCATCCCTGTAGAACATCTGTCAAGATGGCCCTGGCCCCTTTGGAAGCTCCAAACTGTAGCTCTAACCTTCTGAACTGACTGACCTCACTGCCCAGGGAGTTAGAAAGACACTGTTTTGATTGAACTCTTTCATTTTTTAACTCAGCCTACTGAGACTAAGGCAGGACATTAGTGAGCGAACGTGTCTGCAGTTGTCCACTGATGACAGAGACTTGTGTAAATGTATTTAGAATACACCCCTGGTGTCTGCAAGAAAAGTCTAGTAGCAATACTTTTTGACTTACCCTTATATGTACAAATTTAACTTAAAGGCAGGTTTGAGACTGACACTTGTTCATAATCCAGGTACTGCTGTACAGAACACTAGAGGGGACAGTACGTGGGCGGTGTACTTATGCTTATTTTGGCATGTATATTACATGCATATTGAAAAGTATATTTTTTTAATACATAAGACTTAACTCCTAGGACAAGTGAATTACATGAGTCACTGTTGCTTTGCAAGTAAAGTTTGGAAAGCTGAGCTATATCTGCCACCCTGTAGTCTGTGAAATATGAGCCTTTTGCCACTGTTTTATATTTGATTTTTAAAAACCAGTTGAGCACTGATGAAATACCAGAAGTGAAATCTTTCAAATCTGTGCAAACCATCATAAAGTGTGATCAGACAACCTGAACACAAGACTGTGTCCCTTTACTCACTTTTGGCTCACAAGAACTTCCCTAACTAGACACAACATTCTGATTTCTCATCCATCTCTTTCCTTGTTGAATTTGTTTCCCAAGTTTGGACCCAGCACACATGAGGAAGATGATCCCATATGGCTGGTTTGAGGCTGCCGAGCAGGATAGAAGCATGCCTGTGGCCTGCCAGTGTCATGGTGCTGGGGGGGCTAACTGGGACGTGCAGCTGAGTCAACTGTAACCCACAGCAAACCCATGCGATGGATGCAGCTCCCCATGAACTTCCTGGACTGTCATCTACATGAGAACAATTGATCAGAGCTTTGTCTTACAGGAGGGGGAGCCCTGGTGGCATAATGGGCTAGGTTGCTGACCACAAAAGGTCAGCACTTTGAACCCAGTGGCCCTTCCTCAGGAGAAAGATGTGGCACCTGCCTCTAGAAAGATTGGCAACCTCAGTCCTCCTCAGTAGTTACACTGAGTTGGAATGGACTTGATGGCAGTGGGTTCAAACTGGCATCTTTTCAACGGAGGGCTAAATAGTTACCATTCCTAGGGGCTGAGCTCTGGTGGCAGTGGTTGTGAGCGGGACTGCGGCCCACTGGCTTGGAGGTTCAAATCCAGTAGCAGCTCTCCAGAAGCAAGGCTGGGCCTCCCACTCTCACCAGAGGGCAGTGATGCCCCCTCCCAAAAAAAAATAGTTACCATTCCTGCAGAAGATTGATTTGGAAACATAGCAACCCCATAATGTGTCACACTAGAACTGTGTTCCAAAGGGTTTTCAATGATAGGTTGTTTTGCTTTTTAACTAAATCACCAGGCCCTTTCTTCCATGGAGCATTTGGGTGTGTTTGAACCTCCATCTCTTGGATACAGCATTACGCAGTTAGCTGTTGGCTTGTGCTATACCTCCCTCGCTGGTATAGCATACTGCTCACAGCGGGAAGGTACCTAATGTGTTCTCAACAGCCTTCAGTGAGCTCCTCTTTCATGATAGCCTCCCATGAATGTCCTGCACTGCTCACTTACTGACTATTGCTAATTGTTTTTGTTGTAGTAAATGCAGTCATTTTAAAAAGAAATCTTTGTATCATTCATGTGAAAGGGAAAGCTAGAATCACCTGTCATCAACTGGAAAAATATGCACCATTAAAGCATAACAATGTAATTAATTTCTAGTTAGCTATTAGTGCCTGATAAAGGCTCTGCGCCTGAGGCTGGTCTTTTCTGTAACAGGCAAGATTAGCAAGTGATGGAATTGTGTTAAAGACACCCCAGGAGGAAGCCCAGACTTCCCTGCTGTGAGATTTATGACTTAATGCCAAAGCTGTGTGACTCCCAATAACCACACCCCCACCTGCCAGTGGCACAGTCCCATTCTTTGAGAAACCTCAACAAAGCAGACTTTGGGCTCATCCCCAAGAAACCAGTCCAAACACAAACCTGCGCCCATTGCTGTTGAGTCCGTTAGGATTCCTAGTCACCCAGCATTGAACAGGGTGTCTGTGCTGTGTAGGGGATTCCTTCCTCCTTAAAGACGCCGATTGCCAGCCTTCCTTCCACAGTATGCTGGGTGGATTCAAACGCGTCCCACAGTTCGCATCATCCTCTCAAAACTCACTGCGACCAAGTCAAGGCTGACTCCTCGTGAGGCTGTAGGAGAAGGGAGAACTGTCCTTTTGGGGTTCTGAGATGGGCACTCTTCCAGGACCACAAAGCCTCATCTTTCTCCTAGGGAGCTGCTGGCGCCTTTGAACTACTCTCCTTGAGGTTAGCAGCCCAAGGGGGAACCCTGGACTGGCACCACCCAGGGACCCTAAAATAATGCAAGCCAGGTCTACGCGTCCTCATTTCTACTTAGCTTGTAACCATACCCTACCTGAAATGTTTGTTTCCCAACAGGTAAACGGCAAAGACTTATCCCGAGCCACCCATGAGCAAGCAGTTGAAGCTTTTAAGACCGCCAAAGAGCCTATCGTGGTCCAGGTATTAAGGAGGACGCCTCGAACCAAAATGTTCACGCCCCCCTCAGAGCTACAGCTGGTGGACACCGGGACTCAGACAGACATCACCTTTGAGCACATCATGGCGCTCTCCAAGCTGCCCTCCCCAGCCCCACCCATGCTGGATCCCTACCTCCTACCAGAAGAGTAAGTGATGGGGTCATAAATCACAGCCTAGATATACATGGAAGGTGGAGGGAAGGTGGGATAGAAAGGGGGAACCCATCATAAGGTCCTATATATAACCTCCTCCCTGGGGCATGGTCAACAGGGAAGTGGGTGAAGGGAGACATCAGACAGTGTAAGAGACAACAAAATAGGGCTGAGCCCCGGTGGCATAGTGGTTGTGCGGGGGACTGCGGCCCACTGGGACGGAGGTTCAATTCCAGCAGTGGGACTGGGCCTCCTACTCCTACCACTGGAGAGCAGTGATGCCCCCCCCCCAAAAAAAAAAAGACATGACAAAATAATAATAATTTATAAACTATCAAGGGTTCATGAGGGAGGGGGAGCAGGAAAGGAGGGGGAAAATAGGGTTCATGAGGGAGTGGGGAGCAGGAAAGGAGGGGGAAAATGAGGCGCTAATACCAAGGGCTCAAGTAGAAAGCAAATATTTTGAGAAAGATGAGGGCAACAAATGTACAAATGTGCTTGACATAGAAGGGATGGATGGATGGATGGATGGATTGTGATAAGAGTTGTATGAGCTTCCAATAAAATTATTTTTAAAAATCACAGCCTGGAACAGGTTGGAGGGGTGGAGAGAGGGGGAGATAGGCTTTCTACTTTTATAACGAGTTGCAGCCTCAGAAACATTTAGGTGTAAAGTGACCAGATTTTAAGCAGGACACCATTGGCTGGGGGAAGGGGGGTTCGTGATTAAAAATTTGGTCTACATGGAGCAACAACAATGTTCGTAGAATGCAAAAATAGTATTGTAATATATTTATTTAATTTTAAAACATCGCGGGACATGGGACAAATTGTTAAAAAGCGGGACGTCTGGGCATCTTACCGTAGAGTCATTTCTAACCTGTCCCATGGGGCCACTGTAATCAGCCTCAGCTCAATGGCCTGAGTGAGGTATGGTGGGCTAGTCACAATGGCTAAGTCAGGTTTGCTTCTCTTCATCCCTTCTATGTGGGAAAAGCCATCAGAATAATGACATATCTTATAGTTCTCCTCCAAGTTCGCGTGTTTTACTTTATTGTTTATAAAGGCAATAAACTGTATCCTGCTCAAAAGCGTCCTGACATATTAATTGCTTTATTATAATCCTGGACCAGAGTTGTTCAAATTATATTCTAAAAACAAAATTACTTAAAAATGTTGTAAAAGTTGTTTCCAAGTAAAATGTAATCACTGCAAATGGTAATTTGGAGATTTCACAGTTCCAACTGGAGGGAATGCTGGCTGTTGTTTTAAGTCGAGACGCGCAGCTGGCTGCGAGAGGGGAGCAAGCCCTGGAGGTGTGGTGCTGCTTGCCCAAGTGCTATTTCCAATGTGGATCCATAGGCAAGCCCACACCTGTCTCCCCTCAGCACTGCACCGAGCCTTCCAACAACTGGGAATCCACCCCCATGTCTGCTTCTTTACCCATGGCCCTTCCCTTCAGTCCTACCAAGGACATGAGCAGCTCAGGGCTGCCCAGTGTGGCACCCTTAGGTTCTCAGACTAATTTCTAGCTGAGGAACTTAGGTGATTCCCTTTATTTTGATGAGCTTTTGTTTTCGTCTACTAAAATGAGATTAATAATGGCACCTAATACATAGCATTGTGGGAAGACTAAAGGAACTTCGAAGGCGTGGCAAGGCCCCAGCCTGGCTTCGTCACTACTTGTTTAATGCAGAGGTGAATGGTTAGAGAAATGACAAGCGAGATAGACCACTGGCTGAAAAGAGATTCTGCTGCATGTCTGTTCCTGCCAATAAACCTGCATCTCCAGTTCCCCATCTCCAGAGCAGACGTTGGGTCACTTCGTCTCTCATCATTCTGCTTCCTGGTGAACTGACTGCTGTGATGAATTCTTTCAAAGACCATCTCAGCTCGTAGAGGGGAAACTGTGGTGTGATGCTGTCAGATCTCTACTGGAGACTCAGGAACCCCGTGGTTGTAAGAATTAGGTGTCCTCAGAATCCAGGCCTAACTCCTGGGCTTGAAAATGTAAAAGGTAGAGGAGGGCCAAGTGCAAAGGCCTGGGAGTTAGCATGCTGCTTTCTCAGGACTGCCCCCTTTACAAAGGCTCCATAGGCTCTGGAAAAGTTGGTGATTTTTGTATTCAAAGACTAGTCCATCTGCCCTAAAAGTTAGCATTTTAAGCCCACTCCTTGGGAGAAAGACACCCACATAGGTTGCAGTTCACAGATCCTATGGTCCATTCTACTTGGAATTTGAAAAGTCAGTGATACCCCATCTCAGCAGTTTGATCTCCAACCCCAGTTCGAGGAGTACAATCATTCCAACCAATTATTTGACGTCACAGTCCCAAGCCACTTCTCATTACAGATGAGGCCTTCAAAGCTACTCCTGACCCTGAAATCCTCAGCTGTCACAGTGATGAGCCTTTGAGAAGCCAAGTCCCTAATTTCCCCTTAAGTTGAGTTAACATGACAAGACTTATATCCCCAGGAGGCTACTTGAAAGATGTCAGGAGAGCCCAGAGGTCAGAGCTCTAAAGGTTCTGGCTTCAGGGTCAGACAGCAGTGTGTGCCACAATCATTGTAAGAGTGCTTAGAGGTTGAAAGAGGATGGTTACACTGCTGCTCAAAATCCCAGGCCATCCAACAGTATCCATAGCCCTAAAAGCCCCTTAAGTGCAGGCAGTATATTTGCCTGATGGAGCCAGAAAATTGAAAGCCAGCTTTTGTTCAAATGACCACTTGTAGCTTTCAAAACTAAGAGCCTGGGAGGGAAGGCCAGAGCCCACTGATTACTGTTTTGACCTTTGAGAATGTGAAAGTGTAGGTTCCCAGCCAACAATCATAGATCGAAGTCTTCCACCTGCATCTGGAACTGTAGTCTGGAATTCCCACTGCCTTTACTCATAGTCAGAAGTGCTGGAGCCAGGTGTACTGGGTTACCCATTGGACTGCTAACCACAAGGTTAGCAATTTGAAACCATGGGAGAAAGATAAGAGTTTTTCCGGTAAAGAGTTAAAATCTTAACAACCCACAAAGGCAGTTCTGTTGTGCCCTATGGGATCTCTATGAATTGGAATTGACTTCAGTGAGTTTTGGTTCTTTACTCATAGAAGTTTCACTAATGGCATTTCCAGAGAGGGGGTGGGTTTTGTGAACAGGGTTTTCTCTTCATTGTTCTTGAGTAAGACAGGCTTCTAGTCTCCTAGTTGAGGTGTGTGCATGCACATACATGCGCCTGCATTTTACTTAAACATCTGTGCTTAAGTACAGTACATATGAAGGGGCTTTAAAAATCCATACAGGTACATGTGGATGCATGTGTACTCTGCAGTGACGGAAAAGCACAGTTCATACTATGGGTACTGTTAGAAAGGATTGAAAAAACGCTACCATAGATGATGGCCTACCAGTGTCAGTCAGAGCGTCCCACACTCAGAATGGGTCCAGAGGCCCATGCATTTTTGAATATTAATAGAATCTAGCCCTTTTCTCTCCAGAGCTACAGTGTAGCAGAGAAGCAAGCAGGGTTCCATAGAGGCCTATTGTCTGCACAGATGCAGGTATAAATGAAGTCACCCTGAATAACTAGGATGCACACTCATGGCCATGGAGTCCATGTGGACTCGTGGTGACCCTCTAAGGACAGGGTATAACTGCTCTGTGGGATCCTGAGACTGTAACTCTGTCAGGGAGTAGCAAGGCCCCTCTTTTAACTAAGTCTTTCAAATAAAGCCAACTTGGATACAGAGGGCGGAAATGTGCTCATGGGCCCCCTGCCTGTCCTGGGAGCAAGGTCATGCTGGTCTTGTGATAGGGCCAGGGAAAACAAGTACTTCTGACCTAAGCCAGAGGCCTGACCTATCTTCCACCTTTTCCCCAGGCATCCCTCGGTCCACGAATACTATGATCCCAGTGATTACATTGGAGGCATCCCTCAGGAGATGGACAGGGAGGAGCTGGAGCTAGAGGTATGTGGAACATCCTTGTCCCCCTGCTGGGTGCTGAACTGCATGCCAGGTTCTCTAGACACATAACCCTAGTGTGTGTGGAGACAGAAACTTTCAGTCATGCCATGGAAAACATTCACGTGTCTCCCCCTTCAAAAAGCTTAACAGGTCTAAGAAGCAGAAATGTTGCCATTTTTTAAGTTAGACTGCTTAAAAGATAGGAGAGTAAATCTTCTTCAGGCCACACTTCCAAATTCATGCTGTCTCACATGAATGCCAGCTGCCTCACCTTGTGACCCCTGAGTCATCATTTCTCTTTACACAAAGGTACTCAGGTGCAAAGAGAATACATTACTAACCTGAATAATTGCCCCAGTGCAAAAGCCCTGGTGGCACAATTGTTAAGCACTTAAATAATAGCCTCCAAAGCCCTACTTTCTGGGGTTACTGTGAGTCAAAGTCAACTGGACGCCACTGCACAGGAACATTCTGCAGAGAGGGCCTGTCCACTGGTCCCCCTCTCTTCGCTTAGTCTTAGACGGAAGGACATCAGCCTCTCAGGCCCAGTTTGTGCTGAGACCAAGCACAACTCAGGGTTTGAGATGTTATGTCATGTGGAATCACATTATGAATAATATTTTAAATATATTTAAACATTTTAATAATATTTTAATATTTAGGCAATATCACATCACAGGATTCTCATTCTCGTTTTCCATTTTCCGTGTGTTTTAAAATAGCACAAGTACATTTTTGAAAACTGCTATGTGGGTCAGGTCATAATAGGTACCCACTGGATGGTCAGGTTCTTGGACACCATCAAGAGGGCAGTTAGGGTAGATCTAGTAGCAAGCTACATTGTCCAATTTCTTGGCTACCAGTTGGAGGATGTGGCTGCACCACAGACATCTCTGCACTTGATGGACTTGTTTGTGGCAGCAGGAGCAAACCCCGTAGTAGAGAAGAGTTGTTTTCCTCCAGAATTCCCTTAAATCAGGTGTGAGTGGGGGCTAGAGACCAAGGGCCATTTGAATATATATAACATGAGATATTTACAACTGGTCCAACATTATTTAATGGGTTCCTTTCCTAATGTGATAGCTGCAACTACTTCTCTCTGGTAAGGCATGTGATGTTAGCTAGTGTTGATGGTTTCATGGGTCTTATACAACCCACAGTCTGACAGTCCACACCACTGCCATAAAGTTAAGGAATGTTCTTATCCAAAACAAAAGGCTAAGATGAATGAAAGTGTGCCAGCGTCAACTTAGCTGGCTTCTTGCCTTTACTCAGATGTGGTCAAATTGAAGTGTTTGTCCCTGGGAGCATGAGTGAGTCAATGGAGATATTATTTTTCTAATATAAAAATTTCCCTCAATGGGTAGTCTAAACTGCTAAATTGGGATGACACTTATTTTAACTATAAAACTGATGACTGAAGCTGAGCCCCGGTGGCGTAAGTGGTTAAGTGTGGGACTGCGGCCTGTGGGCTTGCCAGTTCAAATCCAGTGGTGACTCTCAGGAGCAGTTCTGGGTAGCTCCCACACCACCAGAGGGCAGTGGTGCCCCCCCCTCAAAAAAAACTGATGACTGTCTCTGCTTGCTACCAGCTGCACACTAATGCCATCCTACAGCTGCTCAAGGAAACAACGTCTGGTCCCCTTCAGGAGAATAAAGCATCACACCCTTATTTATATTTTCCCAGCCTCCCACCTAGGAAGCCCTAGATCAGCAGTTGAAACCCATTGACTACTCAGCAGGCAATAGATATGCTTTCTGCTCTACTCAAAGAGACAGCTCTATCTGGTCCTGTAGGGTTGATAAGAGTGGGAATTGACTGCATGGCAGTGGGTTTGGTTTTGGGAGACTCCTCTCAGCTTCATGAGCAGTTCATAAGGGAAGGTCTCCAGTAGGCAGAACTTCCCAAAGTCACATATGTGCCCTTAATCCAAGTGTACATTCCCCACATATGTTTCTGATGATGATCACTTTCCTTGAGAGACCATAAAGGGCATATCTCTCTCCCTCTCCCTCTCCCTCTCCCCCTCTCTTTCTGGAACAAGGCTTACAAAGCAGCATACATATATTGTATGATCTCTGTATCAAGTGAAGCTTGACTTGATAGAAGTTGGCTTTTTCTCATTTAAAAGCTGAAAGTCATATTTCCCCTCTGGTCATGTGACTGTGTGTCCAAGAGCTTGCATGGTGAGCTTCTGCACGTTCAGGCACTATTATTTGTTATGCTCCTTTAGCACACCTCAATTTGTTGAAGCTACAGTAAGGATATTTACCAGAAAATGGTAACACTGCCATAACCAGAAAAGCAACTATCAATTGCCATGAATAGAGACGAATTATCATTGAGTCAATTGTAGCTTATTGTGGCCCTCAGGACAGAATAGAATTGCCACTGTGGGTTTCTGAGGCTGCAGTTCTAAAGGAATTGAAGCCCTCAGCTTTTTCCTGTGGAGCAACTGGTGACTTCAAACTGTTAGCCTTGTTGTTAACCCAATGAGAGAACCACTATGCTACCAGCCAAAAGCTTTAATCATTTGCACAATCTAGGCATTCCCATTCAGTGAAAACATCCACAGAAAAAGAAACACTGGCCCTGTTATTTAATTCCAGCCCTCAATGCTAATGTTATGCAGCTCTCCAAATCCAGGGGCCCTCTTTCCACCACTTCCTTGACTCTTCCCATCTTTGTCTAAGGAGTTGAGGGAATATGGAGGAATTCTTCAGATCAGTCTTTTCACAAAACCAGTCGCTAGAACCTGGTTAGGCAAGATGTGGGATGAGGAAAAGCAGCAGCATCTGGGAGCTTAAGGGAACTGCCCACCCCATTGCAGATGCACATCTGCATTATTTTAGTAAGGTCGCCAGGCACCTGTGTGCACAGTGCAGCTAGAGAAGCCTCATCCCAGAGGCTTTGGACACAGGTAAAAACTCCATGCTGCATTTCCACTCTGAGTCTCAGCAGCAGCCGTGGTCATGGGGTTTACTCATCAGCATACGTCCCTCCCCACACGCACACTCAATGACTGCCTCACAGGCAATGTGTGGCTATGCCCCTGTGCAAGAAGGCACCACCACAGACATAAGTGTGCTCATGGAGATATGAGAAATAGGAGCCCTTCGTCTCTATAATGCAAGGGTGCTATGAGTCTTAGCTGCCCCGACCCCATCAGACAGCAATATGTTATGCTTTGCTGATGGGTTAGCATCTAGGTGCCTACTATCCAGTTGTCTAGAACTTTAATTGAGTATTTAAAGTTAGGCTTGGGAAGTTATAAGACTTCTCACTCATGCTTACCTTCATTCTGTTCATCACCTTCCACTGGCCACTGGTTCCAGTGACTCTCCCACTGGCATGCAAATTAGGATGGCACCTTTCTCCCTGCCCTTAAGGAGTTTATGTTCTAGGAGATGCCATAAATCATTGAGACCAGTAACAAGATTTTCATCCTTTAGAAAACCTCACTCTCTAAGTCCTCTAGCCAGTCACAGTGCAGCATGATAAGTCATGCAGGCCAGTCCCTAGTGGCTCCAGCATATGAGGTTGCATGAAGCTGGAGGTTCAAACCCACCAGAAGACACCTTAGAAGAAAGGGCTGATGATCAATTTGCAAAACCTCAGCCACTGGAACACCCTTGAAGCACAATTTTACACTGACATACCTGGTGTCACCATACCAACAATCACGGCTTGGCTTAGCTGGCACCAGGCAATTTCAGTTTGAGGGCCCCTGTGATTCTGGTGGAATGGCCCCTCGAAGTGGCCCTGGAATGCCTCTGGGAGCATAACCTGAGGCCACTCCAGAAAGTGACCCTGCAGCAGCACTGCTTCTGTTTCAAAGAGATATATACCCAGGACATAGTCTGCCACGCTGGGGTAAGGCGCCCCTGCATGCGCCCCTCCCCACACACACACTGAGAAGGAAGTCTCCTGTAGTACAGCCAGGGTTGAGGGGAAGCTGGCTTGTACCTATCATTTCCCAACTGTGGCATTTCTCATACCAGTCAACTGTCTGTCCTCTGGGGTCAATCCTCTTTTGTTCCCAAATGTTGGGTTAGATTTCAGAAGAAGCCAGGGGCCCATCCTCCACACTGCTGATCATCTCAGCAGAATTAGATCAAAGTCAGCACCTTTCAAGGAATAATCAGTGCCACGGATATTATATAGAAGGAAAATATATATGAGTGGGTTGGGATGTTATTGAAGCAAACACAGAGGAAAACAGATGTTCTTCCTTATAAAGTACACAAAATGATCATATTTAGATAATGTCAAATCCCTGTTATTGTGAAACTGCTTAGAGTTAAAGGGATTATGCCCAAGTATACCCAAGGGATGAGCAGCCAAATAATTACCCATAAATTTTCAGGTACTGAACACCTGCTCTTGATCTTCCTGCAGTCAATTAAAGAGAAAAGAGATGTCTGAAGAGGGCTTTTTCCTTAATCTATTGTTTTAATTTCCCAGGTGATTCAGCAGCAGCCTCCTTACCAGGCTGGAAAGCTGCTGTCACCTGGATTGGGTTCTGATGATGTCATTCTAAGACAGTTTCAATGGGGGAGGGGGGGGACAGTGAAAATGGTCTCAAAGCCTGGCTCCATACAGTAACCTAAGTAGATCACAAGGGAGTTGCCCCAGAGATAATGCAGGCTGCCCTCCTGGAGCTGGCCCCCTCAGGACCCTCCGTGCCCAGGCCATCTCTGCTTTCTCTGCACTGTTCTTAGTGAGCCTGAGCAGAACATTTACAGATCTCATCTGGATCAGACTTTTGCCCAAATGTCTTCTCCCCAAGGAACCCTGTCCCCCACAGTGCCTTTACCAGCCTACTATCCCCTGTCCCCAACCCCCTGGAGAGCAAGCTCCACAATCTCTAGGCTCACCTCTCGCTGCTCAACCATCCCAGGGCCTTGACAGTTCTGCTATAAGGTAGCTGCTGTCCAGTTGGGTCCCTGAATCATGGTAACCTCAGGCACCAGGGGCAAAATGCTGCCTAGTCCTATGACACCTTCAGTGGGCTTCTTTTGGCTGATTTCCAGGTCTTTCTTCTGTATCTTAGCCTGGAAGCTTCCACAGGCCTCCAATGCAAGCAGGCAGTAGTATGGGGTGACTTGGCCAGGATTGCCACCTGGGAGAACTCTTTCTCTGAGTGATGCCCTGGTCAGCTCTGATTCTTAGCCACCCTGCAGCAGGTTTCCAGGACTCAGTCTCTCCAGGAGCAGCCAGCCTATTTCCTCTCACAGAGCAGCTGGTGGGGTTGAATTACTTAGCTTGAATTACCAACCCAATGTCTACCTTCACAATGTCGCCAGCACACCTTTGCCATATCATAGGCACCTAATAAATAGTTCTGGGATAAAGGAATGAAGGCCTGTCAGTCTGTGTCCTTTAGGGAAACGCAGTATCTCCAGAGACAACATTGCACCCTCCTCCACACCATAGCACGCACCAGTGTAGAAACTACTGAGACTATTTAAGGAAATTTGAAGAAATTGCCTATATTGACAGGGCAAAGAGTTCTAGAATCAGTCTTCCTAGAGGTGGATCAGCCATGGAAACTCTTCTTTGGGGGCTCCTTAGATTAAAGTGACCAATGTTGAAACAGATGGCCTGGATCACCAAGGTGGATTGCCTCTCCCCCACCCCCCACCCCCCACCCCTTAATGTCCTTAATTGCAATATAGTTTCAATTTCATTTGAAATGTCAGACTTAGCTATTCATTTTTATCAAACAACCCATCTAGGCCAGTGAGCAACAGGATACCGGTGGGGGTAGCTGGGATGCAGAAAGTGTAATCCATTATTCATAGCGGTTTGATTAATGGTCTTCTCTGAAATCTTATCTCCATCATCACAGACAGATACGTATTGATAACCTCTGTGCTTTCTGCCAAGTGCTCAATTCTGCAAGGCCCTGCCTCTAGCTGGGAGTTAAAATGAAATGCAAGAAATTTACAAATCACTCAGTAAGGGTGAGAAATTTTCAATTCCACCAACCTCCAGAATGATATGCCTTGTTATAAAATTGTAAGATGACTAAGGAATTAGGTGAAATAAGGTGAACCTGCTGCTAAAGGCAGAACCAAGCTGAATTTTCTTCTGGGTTTCTAGTCTGCCTTGCAATCTCAAGACCACCCCTACACTCACACTCTTTATCCAGTGTTACTGAGCACCTACTTTCCACAGTGACCAAAGTTGGACACTGCTTCTACCACAGAATTTATTAGTCAATAACTAATGCCTCACTACCAAGCCCTGGTGGTACAATGCTTGAGGGTTCAGCGCCCACCCAAGAAGTCAACGGTTCAAACCCCCCAGCTGCTCCAAGGGGGGAAAAACCAGCTACCTGTTCCCATAAAGAGTACATCATAGAAACCTTCCGAGAATTCTAACTCTTTCATCTGGGGTCACTGTGAGTCAGAGGATACCTGCTTTACCACAAGGGGCCCTGGAGTGTGATGGCATGTGCTCAACTGACTGAAAGGTTGGAAGTTCAAATTCACAGAAGAAAGACCTGTGAGTCTACAGTCTAACACTCTAAAGATAGAGCAAACCACTGCCCTCAAGTAAACTCTGATTCAGTCACCCAATCTAGGGTTCCCAGTGTGACAGCTCCACGAGGACCCTGTAAGATGGCAGCTTCCAGAATCTTATGGGTCAGTTATGAATCAGATTGGACCTGATAGCACACAGCAACATTGCCTTACTGGAAGCCCTTTCAATGAACAACCATGGTGAAACCTAACCCTCTACATATCCAAAGACAACAGCAACTCTTACAACAGGGTGATTTTCCAGAAATTTCTTTCTGTGCTGAACCATCCACATCAGGAATCATGACTGCAGCAGAGTTAGGCCCTGTGCCTTCTAAGTGGTGCTTTCCTGTCTCTGGTTCAGATTCTCAGAAAAGCTGCAGTTACAAACCTGAGCATATTACAGTCCATGCCATCCTGACTAACAACCATACCAAAGATAGCCTCGCTTAACTAGTGCTGGAAATGTGCGGTTGTTCACCTCATCCCTCTCATCCTTTGTAACACCAGAGAAGGAAGTTCCCAAGGACTTCCCTGGAATTGAAGTTATACCGCCATCCATATGTCTCTCCTAAGGATCTCCTCCTAACATTCCCTTCACAACCAATGGGAATTTGGACTCGAAAGAATAGCTCTGACTGACTCAGGGCAAGCATTTCAGATTCAATGCTTTGTAAAAAAAAAAAAAAAAAAAAAGAATTTGATCATTCTTTAAAATATTCTTACAGGCTTTGTAAAGCCTTTTTTAAATGTATGAAACCATTCGTACTTTAAAAAGTTGGAGTTTCCCCACACACACAAAGGGGATGAAACTCTGCCAGCCTACCAACTGTCCCTGAGTCCCAGCTCTGCTACTCATGAGGGCCAGGCAGGGTGAACATTTCTGTCCTCTCTGTGGATTGGGGAATAGCATTGCTGGATGGATGTGGTGGGGGATGTGGCTTTCTTGATGCCCCATTAGCTGTGGGCCTCTTACAGGAGGGAGATTGGGCATCTGCAACCAGTCAGGCAGATTGAATAATTCCCACTGGGAAGGATTGCTGCCATCGGGCTCTCATCTTTCTGTTGCAGTGAAAGCGCATGCACTCTAAGCAGCAGACCTAGCGAGGGGATTCTCTTCTCTGTCATGAAAGAAAGAGGTCATGAAGTGTAAACATTATCATTGTACAAAATAATTCCAAGCATATAATCTACAACTAATTTGTTAACCACCTGTGGGGTTAATGGCAGCATAAAAAAATATCTAACGCAGCAGTTCTCAACCTGTGAGTTGCAACTCCTTTGAGGGGTCGAGCAACCCTCTCACAGAGGCCACCCAATTCATAACAGTAGCAAAATTACAGTTATGAAGTAGCAATGAAAATAACTTTATGGGGCTGAGCCCCGGTGGCGTAGTGGTTGTGCGCGGGACTGCGGACCACTGGGATGGAGGTTCAGTTCCAGCAGTGGGGCTGGGCCTCCTACTCCCACCACCAGAGAGCAGTGATGCCTAAATAAATAAATAAATGCTACAATTTAAAAAAAAAAAAAAGAAAATAACTTTATGGTGGAAGGAGTCACCACAACATGAAGAACTGTATGAAAGAGTCACATCATTAGGAAGGTGGAGAACCACTGCTCTACAGAACGTACAAGATGTGGTTCCTGATTCAATTATGGGTGATTCGGGTGAAAGGCTCTGAGGATCCCATCAGTTCCATCCTGATATTTTATGACAGGTTTCTTAACTGGTTAGAAACATACGAGAGACTTGTTGGGAGGAATTTGGCAGACTTATCAGGGTGGGGGTGGTGGCAATGTGGACAAAATTTATTTCACTGTGCCAACACTAACTCTAGACTAACCATTCTCCAAGTCTTTCTCAAAAGGTTGACCAAACAAACAAACAAAAAACCCAGAAAATCATCACAACTTAAGCTTTGTCAAAATCACATACTTTTTCATTATGAGGCAAACTATATTTTGGTCCTTAGCAAATAAGTCTAATCCGGTTCAATCCTTTTCTTTCTGAGACACAATTCCTAGACTTTACTGTTGTACGCTTGCAAAAGTGGCACTCTGCTCGAGACCTATCTGACTGCTCTGTGATGCTCAGGCTCCCTGAAGCACAAGACTGCAAGGGCGAGCTGGTTGTTTGTTTAGCTTCCAATCTGACCCCTGACCCATCCTTGGTTCTGTATAAGACTACTCCTCCGCTGGCCACACAGCGAAGCTCAACCAGGCAGCTCAACACTTCAATTCTATTACACCTCATTTAATGAAGCAGACCCCTAGCCATACCTCTATTTATTATACCAAGGCCAGATTGCTAGACCAAATCCACACTGACATCACTTGATTCCCACTCAAAGTGACGTGGCAGGAGAGGATAGGGTGGTGCCATGGAATTTCCAAAGCTCTTAAAAAGCTGCTTCTTGACAGAAGCAGGATGTCCCATTATTTCACCCACAACATCACTAGGGCTTCTTCACACCCACTCTAGAACTTTCTAATCACCTGCCAGAATTTTAGTATTTACCTCATCACAACCATGTAACATGTAGACTAGCAATGGTATGAAGCCTGGTAGAAATATAATATTTGTACTTTTTAAAAAGATGGCCACTTTTGGTACCACACTATAACACTTATTGCCATTTTTTTCCTACTACATCTCCATCTCCAAGTGACCCTGCTCCGGCACCAACTGACTCCCACAGTGACTGTACCATGGGGGCAACTGCCCCGGTCGTGCTGAACAAATCGTAATGAAATGCCCTTGCTTTCCCACAGGCTACCCAGGAAGATGCACCCAAACAGAGCATGTCTTTGCTTTTCCCATGCTCAAATGAAATGTAACAAAGAAAGATATTTGGGGAAGTATGTCTGAAGATAATTTGCCACCACTTTATTGTTGCTGTTGTTGTCATTGTTAAGTGTGATTATGTCTGTTTTGACTCATAGAGACCCCATGTTCAACAGAAAAAAACATCACCTGGTCCTGTGCCATCTTCACAATGGTTCCTATGATTGAGCCCATTGTTGCAACCAGCATGCCAACCCTTCTCTTTGAGGATTTTCCTCTCTTTCCCTAACGCTCTACTTTACCAAGCATGGTGTCCCATTCTTGGGACTGGTCTTTCCTGAGAACATGCCCAAAGTCTGTAAGACCATCCTTGTTTCTAAGGAGGATTTCAGTTGTATTTTCTGTAAGGCGGTTTTGTTTGTTATGGTAGTATTTTAAA
This sequence comes from Nesogale talazaci, assembly GCA_004026705.1. Taxonomy (NCBI): domain Eukaryota; kingdom Metazoa; phylum Chordata; class Mammalia; order Afrosoricida; family Tenrecidae; genus Nesogale; species Nesogale talazaci. Next base: position 8,369 of record PVJH01000699.1, on the reverse strand, counting down.
AAATATTTTAAAAATATTTTTCAATACTTTAAATTTAAAAAATATTTTCAATATTTTAAAAAATATTTTTGCCAACACCAGTGGATCAATTATTTGTTTCTCTTCTTTATTCACTTTCCAGCTTTCAGGTACCTATGAAATGAATGAAAATGCCATGGCTTCAATTGGGGCACCTTAGTCCTCAAAGCGACATTCTTGCTTTTCAACATTTCCAAGAGGTCTTTTGCAGCAGATTTCCAGTGAAAAATCTTGATTGATTTCTTGACTTTTGTGTGACTGTGGATCAAGTAAAATGAAATCCTTTTCCTTGATGTTGCCCATTAGTCCTGAATGGACATAAATGGTGGGATGGTGTCATCTGCACATTGCAGACTGTGCCGAAGACCTCCTCCCTTCCTCATGTTGTGTTCTTCTACAGTTTAGTGCATTGGTGATCATTTTGAAGTCTTTGGTGTCTGTTTTTCATGGTTAAACATGAGGCTTAAGCTTGTGTTCCCTCTTTTACTTTGTTTAGTATATACCTCATAGAATAAGGAGAGAGATTTCCATTGAACTCAACTGAATTATTATAAATTAATGAGTCTCATTTAATGAGAATTTGTCTTATTGCCAGAGCTATAATTAGGAAGTCATTGAATTAATTAACATATCAGTGTTCAGAAAATAATTAACATATTAATGCTCAAAAAGTTATTCTATTAAAAAGTTATTCTATGTGAAATATGCCCACTCTGAAAAACAACAACAACAACTTCTTGTGACTTCAAGCAAGCAATCATCAAAACTAAAGTGCCATTGCTCCAAGGTCAATTCTACCTCATATGGGCTCAGATATATCAGTAGAACTGCACACCTGGGGGGTTTCGATGGCTGTAATCTTTCAGAAGGTGGCCACCAGGTCTTCCTTCCACGGCAGATAACTCTGGGTGGATTTGAACTCTCCGTTTTTTGGTTATGCATCAAGTGCTTAACGATAATGCACATAATTATCCTACTACCATTCACTGTGTGCTTGCTCTGGGGTAGCAACTGTACTGAGAGCTCAGCATGCACCATCTGCTGGCTCCCACCCAGCTCTAGGAGGTAAGATGGCATTCGTTCATGAGGGGACAGGTGCTTGGCTACAGTCACAAGCTCATGCTCAAGCAACTAAAGAAGGAGGGCAGGACCAGAATGTAGGTCTCCTGAGTTCATAGTCCCATTGCTTCTCCACACAGGGGCATCAGAGACCACTTGGAAGATTCTTCACCTTGACCTCTGTCTGGTCCACCTAAGTCCTAGCTATCTTTTTTTGGGGGGGGCATTACTGCCCTCTGGTGGTAGTAGGAACTACCCAGCCTTGCCTCCTGGAGAGCCGCTGCTAGAATTGAACCACCAAGTCAGTGGGCCACAGTCCCGCAACCGGGGCTCAGCCTGTCCTACCTATCTTTTAGCATATTTTTTGGTCACTTTGGCCTTTTATTGATTCTTTTTTGTTCTTTTTTAAGTAAAAAAATTATCACTTTTTTTTCTTTCAAACCATTTTATTGGGACCTAATTCAGACATCTTGCCATTCGATAGTTCAGTCATATCAAGCCTTATTATACAATTGCTACCACATTCAGTTTCAAAACGTTTTATTCTTTCCTGTACTACTTGAAACCAGCTCCCCATTACCCTACCCTGGAACACATATTCTACTTTATTTTGTATAGATTCATCCATTCCGTGTTTCATATAGCAGAAAACAGAAAAATACACAACAGTAAAAAAAGCTACCAACACTGACAATTGCTCATTTCTTAAACAGATCAGTCTATTCCCCAGCCAGACCTTTGCACCTGCCTTTCTTCTGTCCTGGGAGTGGGCACCCTCCCTTTAATGTGGGAGGTTCAAGAAGTATCCACCACACAACTGCTCTGGGCTTCCTTGCAAAGATGGCAATCTGTTCACCCCCTCAGAGAGAGGGGCACTTGGTAAAGGTAGCCAGAGATGGGACATGAAGGGTGGTCTCAGATTTCCTCCCCTTCCCCCCTTCTCCCCCCAGCCTCAATCCTGTTTGGCACACTGACAACCTGGATATACCAGACCACATGGTGTGTGGGAAACATCCCATCTGGCTGCCAGCCCTTCCAGTAGACCTGCACTGTACTGCCATGAGATGTACCTGGGCCGCTGGCACTTCCAGTGGAAAGGATGGCTAGGGTTGTTACCACTTTCAGAGAGCCCCAGAGCTTCTTCCCTAGCCCCCTGCCCCCATCAGCCTGCTGCTTTCATGAAGTGCATGTAAATTGGCAAATACAGTGTGATGCTGTTCCCTGGACTCATGTGTCTCGCTTTGGGGCTCTCTTTGCTTTTACCTTATTTAATTTGCTGAAAGTAATTTCTCAACTGTAAATATCACAGCTGTTGTGGAAAGCATTAATTGCACGTGATCATGTTACTCCCCTTTCTTGGATCAATTTATGTGTAATCTGTTTGCAGAGTTCTATTGCTGTGAATATTTAAGGGAACGCAACGTGAAATAACCTAACCAAACATATTGGAAACATTTATACTGAAATGGCTGGATGGTTTGGGGCAGGGAAGTATTCTTGTCTGTGGCAGACATTGAAAGAATGCTTCTTAAAATGCCCTGCCCCAGAAGTCTGAGTGAAATATGGGTAATTTTTCTTTGGGGAGATCAATAAAATAACTATTTTCAAAATGACTTTATATTGACTGAAAGGTCAAAAATGCCTTGGGCATTGATCCCAGCTCCATAATCACTTTTTTTTTTGTTTAGTAAGTTAGCCAGCTCTATATAGTTGAATGCAAAGAAATCCAGTTCATCATATAAACAAAATATTTTAAGAACACTTGACACATACACACACACACACACACACACCCAATCCACCCTTGTTGTGCTCATTGGGACTGCCCTTTCTTTGTGTAGGAAGTGGACCTGTACAGAGTGAATAGTCAGGACAAACTGGGCCTCACAGTGTGCTACCGAACAGACGATGAAGATGACATTGGGATTTACATCAGTGAGGTATGTATGTGCAATGCTGATCACTATCAAAACCAAAAGGGAACACATGCACAGCACAGAAGATTTTGTGTGTGTGTGTGTGTGTGTGTGTGTACACACACTAATCCTTTCCTGTGTTTTTGGCTGCCAGTAGGTCTCATCCTTACCCATGGTAACCCAAGAGAACAAAGCACTGCTTAGTCCTGCGGCATCCACACCATGCATCACACATCAACTCATTCAATTTTCACAAGAAAATATCCAGGCCTTTCCTCTTACACCACCTGAGCCTGGAAGCTACTGAGTCCCTCTGTGTGGCATGACAGCAAAACAAAAGCCTTCACTGACACACAGGAGCACTGAGCAGGAATCAAACCCTGAGGTCTCTAACAGGCGAGGCAGGAATTCTCCCACTGACTCACCACTGCCTTTTCCCCATGGTAACCAGCCTCAGCTCAGACTGAGCAAGAAGTTTTGGGGAGACACAGAGTAGTTTGCTCCTCTCATCACCCTCCCTGAAACTCCAGCTTTACATGGGGGTTAAGTTCTAAAGTCAGCACAGGAGGCAGAATTACCCTGGAGAAGCAGCAAATTGACCATAAAATGGAGCCGTTTACATGGTTGTGTGTGTTTCACCCTGAGGGAACAGCAGATTCACATTTCCCATCTCCTGTTCACTGAGTGGAATGGTGGATGGAATCACTTAGACTTTTTAAAGTATTTCTCTCTGACCTATATGTACAGTAGGCTTCACATCAGTGCACTTTCTGAGGACAGAGAGGAGCTGTCTTGCTCTTCGTAGAGAAGACAAAGCAAAACAACTTTCACTGTGACTACTCGATCACACTCTTTCCTCCTTGCAGGCATGGGGTCTTGTCAAGAAAAGGACCTGTCTCTAAGGACTGAACCAAAGTATGGTCTACAAGGTTTAATAATTATCCCAATGGATGTACTTCATCCAGCGAGCCACTGTTATTGTATTTGGGGATACATCTTCCATACTCATCCTATTTAGATCCATTATATCATTTTATGCTTAAATCATTGCCCAAAACTTAACAATATAAGCATTTGATAAAAAAAAAATCATCTAGCAATGGATGATAGGCAGCATATCAAAGGGTACCTGTAGCCTTCTCTGAACTATTAGTTTGGTTTTAATTACCATGTGTGCAACAAAAGCTAGCTTCTCTCATCCTCTTGTCCCTCGGGAGAGCAGGGCCTGTGTACACTGTAGTATTGTCCAGTGGCCAGGCACGAATGTGAAAACGGGTCCTGGAAATGTGTGGGAAACAGTTAGCCCATGTTTGTCTCCTCTTTCCCAACACTATGACTTTCTATTTCTGTGCAAGACAAAAACTTCATGAGGAACATGACAACAAGGGGGCTTCAAAAAGTCTGCGAGAGAATGAAGTGAAAAGAGAGTGGAATTTCTCTGTGGCCTTTGTTGATGCTCCTCCTATAGGCTAAGAACCAGCCTTTGGAAACAACAGTTGATTTTCACACATGGCTGGCTGAGTGCTAACACATATCCTGCTTGTTTCAGATTGACCCCAACAGCATTGCAGCCAAGGATGGGCGCATCCGAGAAGGAGACCGCATTATCCAGGTAGGTCGGCAGCTGGAGGCCTCTTCATGGACCTATCACCACAGAACATCCTGGATCCAATAAGAGCTCTATGGCTGAACATACTGAACCAGACAAAGAGCAGGGATGGCAAACTTATGTGGATCCAACCCCAAACCAAAGCACACAGTCATGGAGTCCACTGTCACTCACAGCGACCACGTATCAGGTTCCTGAGGATGTAAAACTTTATTGGAGCAGGCAGCCTCATCTTCCCCCAAGCCAAATAGTTAAATGATGGCACAAGCTGGGAGGGTCAAAGATACTTATATATGAATAAGACTGAGCCCCACTGACACCTGGAGAGAGTAGACCTCCCTCAGCTAAGAAGGGCAGCCATCCTGGAGGCAGCTACCTTGCAGAACCTGGACCAGTTCACCTAAACTCCTTTCATTCTATTGGAGCTCAGAGCAACACCTCCGTGGCTCACATCATACCAAAAACCTGCACCTTCTCAACCAGAGCAATATCTGGACGATTAACTTTAGACCAAGTGTCGCACATTTCACCTTGCCCTTAAAATGTGAATATCTTTGGAAATTTTAGCAAATCAACTGTGTAATCTTTTAAACTGAATGCATCAACATTTAAGCCTTATAGGGAGTTGAGTCCAGGGGTAGTTTCTGTGTCTCAAGCCCTGCTGTTCTTTCTGATTAGAGTGAGTATTCTCACAGTGTCTGCTTTTTTTTTTTTGACAGTTTATTGGCACATAGTCCACAAATAATACAATATCAACCATTACCACCATCAATTTTAGAACGTTTTATTTTTTCTTGTACTCATTGTTATTAATACCCCATTTCCCTCACAACCTCCCCTGCCCATACCCACAAGAAAGTGATTAGTGAAATCCAATTAGTGATTTCTCTATTCTGGAGGTCACATAGAGAAAAAATACACAGAAAATAAGAACAACAGAGAAAACCCTCAATTAAAGAGAATGTAGAAAATATTGCAAAACTAGAACAAGTTTAAAATGGGTTAAAAGGAATATAAAATGATAAGGTGTTAAATTTTAACCTAACTACATCTGCCATAATCCATTTCCCAAAGCAAGGCAGGTCACATCCTTGATCTCTGGTCAGAGGAACTGCACCAGACACTTAACCCACATGTATTTCCCTGTCACTTAAAAACATTTTTAAAAAGGAAACAATATCACAGTCTTTCTGAATCTATATGGAGCTGAGATTCTGCACTCCCATGTTCAGCGTGCCCCCTGCCTCTGCTCACTGCTATCTACTCATCTGCCGTGTTTGCTGCTTGGCACTGTGCTCACTGGCCTGAGTAGCCATCCTTCTGCACTGCCTTTTCTGTTTCACCAGCCCTCAGCAAGAACCTTTCCTCAGGACTCGGGACTTGAAGAGTGACTCTGTCCTCAGTAGTCCTGCCACTTTAGTTTCGGTGCTTCTCCATTTACCTTGAGGGTTGGGCACGGACATGTTATGAGGCTCCCCTGAGGACTCCCCAGGTTCCACTCCTCTTCACCTCATTGTGTGTTACAGCAGGCCTAGCTCAATTACCTTGATAATTAGGATCAACCACTCCAACCTCCTACATCATCTCATTTGCTGTCTCTTGGTTCCATTGGGGAGCCAAAATGGCTCAACGGAAGGCTCATCATCCAACTGTGTGGGACAATTGCTCAGTCCCTAAGAGGATACATCCTACACTGGGACAAAGATCTTCAGACCAGCAGAACTCAAAGTTGCTAGGGCAGGAAGCAAAACCCCTGTGAGGGGTTATCTGGGGTCACATAGTCAGGACATGAGTCCTACATGACCCTGGGTTCTGCCTAAAGTGGCAGCACCCCACGGAGAACAGAGTGTGTTAACCTGTGCCTATCCTGTTCTGCCTCAGTGGTCACCTCCACTCCACCCCTTCCTTTCCAACCACATTGCCTACAAATACATGCCAGCATACATCCGTGGATTCCATTTCCGCACAGCCTCAGTGTGTTGCTCAGAGGTTCCCCTGGGTGTGCTGTACCCAGATCCTCAGTGCTACCTTCCAGAACCCCTACCACTTCTGCCCGAGTAGTTTCACATTACCATTGGCTCCTAGGCATCCGGAAAGCCTTTCCTCCTCTGTATACGCTACCTAGAAGCTGTACATCCCAGCTGTGAGCCAGTGAAAGAAACAATAGAGAATGAATTGCATGCTGCTAATTATGCTATTGTCAACCCTACCCATCCAATCACCCCACGCCCCACCAACCCCACCCACCCGGACTTGCTTCTTTTAAGATTAATGGGATAGAGGTACAAAACCGTGAAGAGGCTGTCGCTCTTCTCACAAGCGAAGAGAACAAGAACTTCTCCCTGCTGATCGCAAGGCCTGAGCTCCAGGTGAGTGCCTATGCCCACAGGTGAAGGAGTGGGGTTGAAAGGGCTCCAGTTTCTAACAGCAGATAGACAAAGCTTGGTAAACACACTGGAATATTACTGAGTCCTTATCCTTGCCATGACACATTGAGCCATGCAAACACCATGCTGAGTAAAAGAAGTCAGTCACAACGGCACAAATATTATATGCTCCCACTTATAAGATGTATCGAGAATAGGCAATGTCTAGACAAGCATGGCAGCCAGGGAGCAAGCAATTGTTTACGTGATGTCAAGTGTCTGTTTCAGGTTATAAAGTTTACGAAAGCAGAAAGCAATTACAAATGAATACCACTGAGAGAAAGCTGTGAAATGGTTCCCTACCAGTTGGAAAGTGAGCCAGTGCTCCTCGAGCCTGCTGAGTAACCGCTCAGGCCAGGCAGTGTCCGTAAATCAGAGCCGCCCACGGTGGTTCTTCATTTACCTTTTCTCAGGCAGGGCAGTATCAAAAGGCTTCCCTGGAGAACATCTCAGTTATTGAGAGACTTCCACCAAGGAATGCCTGAGCTCACACTCTTGATTCGAGCAGAGGGTCTCCACTGTAGGGGTGAAACCCATTTGAAAAGTAACGGAGAGGTGACAGCATACAGGGTTTCTGACAGAGTGGAGTAGTCAGAAAGTGGAGTAGTTCCCTGGGATCAGCTAACTTCTTGTTAAAGGTCTCGATAAATAAATAAATATATATTTTTTCATGGATCTGATAAAGTCACAGCTGTTAACTTGAGCAAAGTCAAATTAGTAATGCTGAGTTTTTGTGGGGTTTTTTTGGCCAGAGAGAATACTTTTCACACTAAAAGTGGTTTCCCTTTGAGGCCTACTTAACTTGCATGGGTCTAGCCAGCACCCCCCATGTATAGTTGGCCTACTTCACTGAAAGTAGTTGATATAGATAAGAAAACTCATGATGGAGGAGTGTGGGGAGAAAGGGGAGGGTGGGCACATGCACTTGTGCTCTCTCTTTGCTAGAATAGGGTCATTTCCCATAGAGCGAACCCTTGGGTCAAATGGCATTCTGATAACTCCTGGAGGGAGTCCTGGACATCTTAAGTCCCTTTGCTTAAAAATAATAAATCAAAATGCCAACTCTTCTGAGGCGTGTGCTGCCTGCTGCTTCCCCACAGCTGGATGAAGCCTGGATGGACGATGACCGCAATGACTTTCTGGATGAGCTGCACATGGACATGCTAGAGGAGCAGCACCACCAGGCCATGCAATTCACAGCCAGCGTGCTGCAGCAGGTAACCAGGGCCACTGTCTCCTCCTTGCTGCTCTAAAGACAGTCCCGCGGCTTCTCAACGGAAGTCAAGCTGCTCCTCTGCCTAGCCGAAAGGAGGCTGCCCTGGCTATTAAAGCTGAACCCTA